>BOPN01002372.1:148099-178099 GCA_017312705.2 Penaeus japonicus | reverse complement strand
CTCTATCCTTCGTCTCGATTTCCTCACAAGAGCCAGAGGAGGTCGTGGCGTTGGTTGCGAGAATCATTGCGAGGGTCATCACGAAGAAAGAACGAAGAAGTGATTGTCATTCCAAGAGCATTGGTAAACAGGGTGCTACACATGATGCACAATAACCCTCTTGCAGGTCATGGTGCCATCCAAAGGACCGTTTTTCGTACCAAGCGCTGCTTATTCACATGGTTGGGTATGGATAAGGATGTCAAGAAGTATGTAGCTCTTTGTATTGTTTGCCAAAAATTCAAGGGAAATGCACACCCCTTGTGTTCTCCGGGGCGCTTCCCAATTCCAAGTCGCAAGTTCCAGTCTGTAGCAGTTGATCTCATAGGACCATTGCCTATGACAAATACATCCTGACTTGTGTAGACTATCTCACAAGATATGCCATCGTTGCTGCTCTGAAGAGGGAAAAGGCTAAGGAAGTTGCAAGTGCCATATGGGACATCGTCATCAGTCAATGGGGACCCCCGGAAACATTTTGAGCGACAATGGCACAGAATTCCGTAATGCAGTCATGAAACTGGCTGAATTGGGTGGATTCGATCACAGAACCATTTACCATCCAGCAAGCAATGGATTAGTAGAGAATCACAACAAACAGATTATCTCTATAGTGAGGAGTATTGTGGATGGACTGTATCCAGTCGATTGGGATGTTCACTTAGCAACAGCACAGTTCCCACTCAACAGTGCCTATAACAGCTCAATTGGGGATACACCATATTATGCTGTATATGGAAAGGACCCAATCTTCCCCAATGCTGCACTGTCGAACCTCTCTTCACCTTACAATATGTATAAGAGGACTACTGCAACCCATCGTATATATCACCAGGTTAAGGAAAACCTAGAGCGTGCAGCAGACCAGCGGGAACAGCAGAGAAGCAAGATTGCCAAGAAAACTGATTTGGTAAGTGGCCAACGTGTTTACGTAATGAGACCTTAGAAGAAAGGGGAAACCAAATTCACCCCTAAATGGAGAGGCCCTTATCGCATTCTTGAGAAGATGAGAACAAACGTCTACAGACTAGAAGAATTGGGAACCAAAAAAAACATTGAAGTTCATCTGGAGCTGATGAAAATTGTTCCTGAGTCTGTAATCTCAAGACAGTTGGCTCCGAGTGTCAGACATCCATACTATGAAGTATTAAATGAGAAACCAAAAAACAACAGTACACTGGCTCACACGCATGACAGCGATGGTGGTGATGACAACATTGACAATCTAATAGACCTTTGCAGTAATGAGAGTACAATCAATGCGGCAGGTGATGAAACCAGTCTCCCAAGTGTAGCTGAAGGGAATGAGCAAGACACATCAGTGTGTTTTGATTCTTTTAATGGAAACACAACACAGACAAATCAGCTTGATATAACCAGCGAGGACACTAACCCTTTGTCTGTGCAGCTTGACACTAACACATGTGTGAATGAAGAGAATGATGTGGAGCTATCACCTCCAAATGCACAGCCTACCATAGAAGATCCAAAGACTACAGAGTCTCGTGATCAGTCTATTAATAACAGTGGGGAAGAATTGAGTGTTACCCGTCGAGTAACAGGGGTCGTACATATCCAGAGGGATATTACAAACATTTGCATGAAGGAAAAATAAGGAATTCATTATTCATACCCCATTTAATGCATGAATTATAGTGTAGTTTTCAATAACTTAGCTTTGCTTTGACTAATCAACAAAACAATGACACATCTACCTTCTTTCCTTTCATACCTATCTCTGATGCTTTTTGTTATATGAATATTAATATCCGACCATCCAACAGATTGATACTGACGGTGCTGAGGTCAGAGGAGATGAAAATGCCGGATCCTGGTCCAAGACCGCTCATCAGCCCTAGTTTGATTATTCTCAAGGAGGATCGACAACTGGTTCCTGTAGGAAGCTCCTGGCATTTTTAAGAGTGTAAAAATATGAAGAATCTTTACAAGTGTAATTCAGTGATTGCAATTTTGGTTTTTATTCCTAAAGCTGAACGATGGAACATCTTCACTCCTTATCCCACTCCTGTTCCGGTAGAAGACAAATTCTTTACTCACACAACACCTGCACACTTTACTGTCCCTGTATGTAACACTTACACTGTAATAGTTTAAGGATGGGCAACTCGAAGGCTGCAAGAAGTCGCTTTGAAAGTACATATGTCAGGCAATGAAGTTAAGGTACTTAAGTCCAGAGAACAATTGTATCCTCCATGTCATCGGCAGAGGTGCCGTGAGGATGAATGAAATTCCTTCTCAGTGTCAGTTCACAGTCCAAAACATTTATCAACCATTTTTCCACTTCCTGCCTAATTCCGAGATCATTTTTTTCACGATTACTAACACCTCCTCTATAATAACATGTGGATACAAATCCTCTTCTCACATAGTAAACGAAACTGGAACATTATCCATCCCTGCATCTTGCACCCTTCGAGTAAATCGACCACATCAAGAATATTTTGCAGAATTCCTTGATGTCGCCCCATCTAACCCCAGCGCTACCTAACACGCTACAGGGCCATTTATTAAGTAAGAGGACAGATGAGCTAATTATAGAGCAGTCTCAGCTCTCTAAGGATCAAGTAAGCCTGATGCAGAGGCTTGATAGATACAGTGAACTTCCCGACCGGGTGGGATTTCACAGTATACGTGATGTTAGTTGGTTATCTTCACTTTTCTAATTCATCATATTTATGTTGCTGTTGGTCGTAGCCTGTTGGGTAATATGTCGTGTTCGTCCTCGTTGTTGTTGTTTGAGACCTCTTAGTCACCACAAAGCTCGTGATGAGATCTCTTTGGCTGAGATGAATCGGGACGATTAAGAGCCCTCAGTCAACCAGGCAACAACCATAAAAGCCTTGTGTGCCAAGGGAATTTTCCACGTCGGTGGCAGTGGAAGTTTCCCTGTGGGTGTTTGTGCACGCCTAAGATATGGTCACGCCACCATGTGATCACTTATATATATCTGTCACATGGTCGCCATGCCAGGTCCAGGTCAGATCTGCTGACCTGGTAGATAGAGAGAGGCGAGTGACACCTCGAGGCAGAGAGTCTACCCCGGGATTTCGGCCTGTCGAGAGGCGTGTGCGAATGTGTGATAGGTGTGTGTGTGTCTATTGCCGTTATTTCGTTACATGTATTACAGCTGCTTTTAGTGTGAACACATATACTTGTTATACTGTGTGTGTCTACTCAGTAAAGAAAGAAACCAGTGAACTAGCATTTTGTCTACCCTCTACTCAGAGAGAGAGAGATACAGCAAAGAAGAGCAGTGAATAAGTTATTATCATTACTTATAACAATAGATTGCAGTGGCTATCATCTTAAAGACATTAGTGTGATATCTTTTTGGTGAATTTCACGAGAGGTGAGTCACCACAGAAGTGAAGTGAAGCTTTTTTGTTTTGATTGTTTCTTTTTCCTTTCAGGTTCGTCGTTTGCGTGGGATCATTGTTATCATTATTGACCTGTTTGTTTGTGCTTACTTTCTCTTTCTTTCAGGTTTTGTTCGGTCTACGCAGGATCGTCTGGATCATCGTTTTCGTCAGTTAAAGTTCCTGCTCCTGTAGCTGTATATTGGCGGTGGTTCCTGTAAGATAAGTGGTATACTCCGGGGAAACCAGGAGTGGTTGTTTGTGCCAAGGTTGTTGTTCATGATTTTGGCGTAGTTGTGATCTTCGGCGTTTTCTAGTTTTTCTCATACCCTTTTTGCTAGAGTATGAATTCTTATATTTGGGTATATTTGGGTACTGTGCCCTTAATGCGCATATTTTCGACTGCTTGAAGAGTTAGCATTTGTGTTTTCGATAAGGTATTGATTGGGACTGGTGGGAACTCAATAATTGGTCTGATCAGGGTCTTATATAGTTGTAGTTTGATTTTTTTTTTTTTTTTTTTTGTTTTGGTGCAACCGCTAAATCTTTTGCATTTCTGTAGTTGGGTTTTGGCATTTTTTACTCTCTCTTTTACATAAGTTGAAATCCCTGTTGGTGAGTCTGAGGCCCAACATCTTTCCTTTTACCGTGGATGGTGTTTCGACGTTGTTTAGGGTTATTGGCAAGGGCGATAGTATGGCTGCTGAGATCATTTCGAATTTGGTTATGTTTGTTTTGATTTTCCACCGGTTTTCAAGCTCGTTGATGTCTCTGATGGTGTTGTGAGTTTGCAAAGTCATTATTATCTTCGACCTACTTGGTTGCGTCACTATTTGTGTGATGTCATCGGAATAACACATGTAGTTGTACTGATGGGTTGTTGGAGGTAGCTTTGAGGTGTATAAAATGTACAATGTCGGGGATAATACAGTCCCTTGGGGGACACCACTCAGTAGGCTTTGGTTGATTATCTTTTCCAATAGCTTTCCAGGGATTTCGAGTAATGAGATCGGTCGGAAGTTTTCCTCTCTATTTGTGGATTGTTGTCGGGGAAGTATCCAGATGCTAAGCTTGCATTGCATATGTCAGTGAGTTTCGTGATCATGTTGTTTGGGAGGCGAGTAAGATCAGTTTTGTTTATCTTACTCTTTCTTGGAACTTTGTTTTTCATTTTTGTCATTGCTGTTTTGACATCATTATTTGTGATCATATGCGTGAGGTGATTGTCGCCTATCAGTCTGTTGATATTGATGCTTGTGTATGGCACCAATTTGTTGGGAAATTTTTGGAGGTCTCTTAGGATGACTTCTTGGAATTGTGAGTTGAACTGTTGATTTTTATCATCCGTTATTTGGAATACTTTGGTCCAATATTTGTTATGTAGCTTTTCTTTGTCTGCATCATCGAATATTTTGTTGTTCTGAGGGTCATATATGTATGGGCAGTGTGGGTTTTTGTTTCCCATAAGCTTGTGCAGTTTCTTCCAAAATGTTGCAGGGTCTCTCGTGTACATAGACAGCTCACTGGTCAGCCTTTCCCATTTTCGTTGCGAGAGTTATCTTGTCTGTTCTCTGATCGTCAGTTGTAATTGCCTGTACTGCCTTCTATTTTCATTCCATCCGTGTCTTTCTGCCTGTAGCTTAAGGCTTTGGTATTGCATTTTAATGTTTAGTTGTTCATTTGTTTGATGATGCGGTATAGTTCGGATGTAGGGATGCTCTGTTCTCTTGCACACCTCATTTCTTTGAACCTAGTTGCCGTTGCCTTGTCTATTTCTTTGTGATTTTTGTTTTGCAGCTGTGATGTGGGGGTGTTGCTTTGGATATTTTGATATTTATCCCAGTCAGGATTCCTAAAATCAGCTTGTGGTGGTGTTGGGATCATGATTGGGGATATCAAGAGCGTAAACTGAATTGGAATATGGTCGTTTGTTTTTATATCTCCTGGTGTTGTGTGTGTGCTTAAAGTGCCATATTTATTGGTGATGAGTATGTCGGGGGTTGAGGCGGAGTTGTTATTGATGAAGATGGGAAATTGTGTTCCGATTATTATCGCTTGCCCTTGATTAACGTATATGTTGCCCACTTGATTGTTGTCGGTATTGCCCAAGATTCTATGGCGAGCATTGAGGTCTGCTAAGTATACTGGCTGTACTTAGCAGGCGCATTATGTCGGCCTCTGGCATATAAGGTCTTCTTGGGGGTAAATATGTTGTGGATGTGATATTAGGGCCTGTGTCGGTATCGATTTCTATCCCCAAAAATTCAGATTGAAAATCATCAATAACTTTGTAGTTTATACTTCTTATGGCAATTGCAACTTATTTGTATGATATCCGGGTTGAATATCCTGTATGTGTTTACATGTCCATTTGCACGTTCTTTGTTCCAGTGAAGAACGTTGTGTTGAATTATTCGGAGTCTAGTCATTTAGTACTTTTTTTCTTTTTTTTCACTCTCTTTTAGCCTGTCCCTTTTTTCGTCGAACCTGTTCCTTATTTTATTGATGTTTCTCCTCTTTTCAATCATGTCTGGCATTATTTCAATGTCTCCCTGTTGGAGAGGCTTAAGGATCCTCATGTCCATCTCTGGCATGTGATATGCGGGGTTGCTGTATTGGTGTTTTATTGTCCCCTTTCTTATGTCCTCTCCGATTGATTTTCGGCTGCTTTGTTGATGTTTTTTTGCGTCGTAAGCAAACAACCGGAGGCCTAGCGTTTTTGGATCTGATGGTATTCCATCTGGGAGTGATTTTGCTGTTGCTTGCTCAGTAGGGAGAGCTGCTTTTTGAGGAGTTTAGTCGTTCTCCTTTGGTTCCTTGCTTTTTTGCTGTTTAGTTTGTTTTCTTGTTATTTGTGGTGATGACTTTTGTTTTGATGCAAGGTATGTTGGTTGTACTGGCGGAAGGTAATTTAGCTGTTGTGATTGTACATTGTCGATTATAATTTCCTGCTCATCTATACCTTCAGACTCGCTAAGAAGCCTGTCATGTTGGCCTAGAGCCTTGTGATGTGACAGTAGGCTCTCTTGTGATGAAGCAACTTCCCTGCTTGTGTGGGGGTGAGATTGAGGAGGAGCAATAACCCTTAGGATGCCTGCTGAGTCGACGTCTGACTCTAGTCTGACCTCTGGGAGTCCTGCTCTCCTCAGACCTCTGTTTGCCACTGTGTTGTAGTCGCTACCAGGATCTCTGAGACAGGTCTGGTGGGCATTGATTAGGACGGTTAGTTTTTCTAGAGACGCATTGCTTGGTAGTTGGATAATTGGTTGAGGTGGTGCAGGTGTGGCCTCTTTTATTGAATTTATGATCGTCTCTTTCGTGGTGGTCAGGATTTGGTTGATTGCTGCCTTTGCTACCGCGCTCTATGTTTTATTCTCCTTTACAAGAGCCTTCTCACTCTTTTTTTCCTTTGTTTCTTTGATGATTTCTTGTCTTTTGGGACATTTGTTTGCTAAGGTGTGGTGATTGATCGCATCTGAAGTACTTTTCCACTGTGTTGTTTCACTCTGTGTGGATATGACCAAAGTCTCTACACTCTGAGCAATATTTCTTATTTTTGTTTGAGCATTTGTTTTTGTTATGTGTATATTCATAACAGTGCATGCATTGCTTTATTGCTGTTAATCTCTCAAATTCGACCTGCCTGCCTTTTATTTTGCTGGCATTGATGATGGAGCTGAACCTTACTTTGTAAGGTTTGTACGGTAGTCATGACATACACGTTATCTACTTTGGTGTGGGGGTTTCTCTTAATCTCTGGCAATTGCGTTAGGGCCCTTGGTCATAATACTCTCGTCCACACCCTTTAGGACTAGAGTATGTTTCGCCCCCTTGCCTGGTGAGAGGACTGGGTAGCATTCCTTGAGTTGTAGTTCTTGCTTGGTGGCGTCATCAAAAATTTTGCTCTCATCATTTTCGGTTTCTACTTGGGCTACATAACCGTCTTGGCTGGGGTGTAGTCTGGTCAGAATGATGTCGTTGGAGTAGAGGATCCTGGAGATCTCTAGTCTGAGTGGCTCAGATAGAGTCCCCCTAAACCTGAGGCGTACTCTTGGCATGGTTGGTTATATTATTTAACAGTTGGTCAGTGAATTCAACCTATGAGCAACAGTGCAATGTCATCCTCAGAGACGTATCTAAGGCATTCGATAAAGTCTGGCACGACGGCCTACGTCACAGACTCATCGATGCCCAAATGCCAGACCCAACAACCAAACTACTGAGCAGTTTCCTGAATGACCGAAAAGCCCGAATCAAAATCGGTAATCTCCTCGGAAACGAGATTCACCTCCAAAGCGGTGTCCCTCAGGGGAGCGTAATATCACCCACGCTCTTCATCCTATACACCTCCCCCCTGCCTCCACCAACATTCCATCATTTTATGCTGATGATGTCACTCAGATAATAACACATCCGAGCAGATCAAAAATCATTATGGCCCTGCAGACCCACAATGCAATCACATCAATCAACCAATTTGAAAAGAATTGGAAGATTAAAACCAATAATCAAAAGTTCGAAATGATCACGGCTGGTAGACTCTCTCCTTTACCAATCACAATAAACAACATTGAAGTCCCTTTCACTCAAAATGGGAAACTTCTAGGGCTAAAAATCAACTGCAGAGGATTCGCTCCCCACGTCAGAGAGCGAGCAAGACTAGCTAATAATCAATTAGCACTCTGCAAGCGATTCTCTGGCTGCTCTGAAAAAAACAAACTCCATCTGTACAAAGCACTTATTCGACCAATCCTTGAATACCCACCGGTGCCACTAAATACCATTTCGAATTCTCTCATGTTGAAACTACAGGCAGTTCAAAACAAATCCCTCATCTGGGTAGCCGGATGCAGATATCCAAACATTCCATCTGCAGCAACACTCCATGGCAGATACAACATCATCCCTATGAATGTTCGCATCCACAATCTTGCTAAGAAGGTCTGGGAAAAGCTTGACATAATGGAAGATCATAATTACCTAAGAGTGTCGGAGATGGAGCTCGGCACAGCAAACCATTCGTGGTTCCCACGAAGTCTGCCACGCATCCACATAGAACCAGATCCAATGTACAGACGCAGGCGCGCCGACCGCGCAGCCCCTGTAGACGACGACCCTGACGACCCTGGCGACCCTTAACGACCTCTCCTGGCTGACCTGAAAAGAAAAAACAATGAGTTAAAACAAAACACGAGTTATTTCAGACTGTGCGAGTGTATGGTTGGAGCCTCACGAGACTTCAACCATGCCTCGTACAACCGGAACTCGCTCGAGGGTCTCTCCAACACTCGTATCTCCTCCAGGGGTTCGAGGAGATACGCATGGGGGAGAGACATTTCATATGCCGACGGCACCAGATCCCCCAACAGTGGATGTGGTAACACTGCTGGAGGATCGAGTGCACGGGCGTAAGAAAAAAAAAAAAAAAATGGTGTTGGTAATTAAAAAGGGTCTTGGCAACAAAAAGTGTGTTGGTAATTAACGATGATTTCGATCATCTTTAATATTTGTAAAGAATGACCAATAAGCCAAGTAAGGAACAAAATAGTACTATGTACTATAAACACAAACCCTTATGACAATGAACATGAGGATGCTGCAGATATTTACTAGATATTTACCATATCATATATAATATATATATTATATATGTGTATGTATATACACTATATATATACTATATATACTGTATGTATTATATTTGCGAATATACGAATGTATATAATGTAGGAAGCATGAGGACGGCAAAACGGGACTTCGATTCCTTCGGTCCGATCAGTTACTCTCCTTTCTCGAAAAAAACGATCTTTTATCATACTTATATATGTAATATTACATAATAAGAACTATATAATACGAAGAACTTGCGCGGCCGAAGCCAAAATAACGAACGATCATGCACAAACGACGTGGCAAAAGAACATTAATCATACTACAGGCAAGAGGGAAAGCCCCTCCAACTTTTATATTCTCACTCTAATATTTCAATTTCTTAGCTAGCTTCCTTCCTCCAACCCCTAACCTTCCTTCCATCATGGACTCGTCCATGATTCCCCTTAGATTTCCGATTTCAACCTATGCCTGGTATACAAAGTGTCTGACGATTACAGACCTCCCCAGCACAAGCTTAAAATGTGCCGGAAGGAGGAACTGGAACTCCCACCGAAGTGGAAGGGGACAGTTAAGTTAGACGAAGAGTTCAGGTGAAGGAAAACAGTCAGGAAAATGAAAGAAAGTCGTAGTTAGAGTAGTGGGAGGACGAAACTCCCTGTCTGACTCGTTAAGATATTGAAGTGTCATGTCCACTCAAAACCTTCTGGAAGGCCTGCCAGGTCGGAAGGTGAAAAGTCTTTGTTGATTGTTGATTCTTCTTCTTCTTATCTGTGGGGGTGAGTAAGTTGAAGAGGGTTGGGAGGAAGGGGTCTGGAACTTGGGTTGGGGTTAAGGATAAGGAATCTTTATTATTTATTCATTAAATAGAGTTAGTAAAAACCAAAAAAATGTTAGTATTTTTTTTTTTTTTTTTTTTTTTTTTTTTTTTTTTTTTTTTTTTGAAGCGTGATAAAGCGGAAGAGGAAGTGGTGAAAGGAGCTGGAGAGATAGTGAAAAGAAACTTGGGAGGAGATAAAGTGAGAGTTAGAAAGTTAAGTAGAGTGAAGAGAGTATTAGCTTTTTATTGGAGTTGGTCTTGAGGAGAAGGAAGTTGAAGTGAATAATGGAAGTGTGTAAAGTGAAGAGGAAGTGATGAAGGGAGCTGGAGGGATAGTGGAAATGAAATTTGCGAGGAGATAAAGTGATAGAAGGAAAGCTGAGAAAGGTGGAGAAAGGAGAAAAGATAAGTTGTAAGACCAGGAGAAAGAAGTCAGAGAATAGCTTGCATGTGCGCCCTTAGTAGCTGAACAAAGCCCCGGGTCAACCCCTCGGGAGGCAGCCAGAAACCAGAACACCTAGCAGGCTATTTTTTAAGGGATTTTTTTTTTTTTTTTTCGGTTTTTAACATTCTGAAGCTCTGCCCACGCTGCACTTCGCCGACCTCGCACGTCACCTCTCACTGCTATGCATAATGTGCCGTGCCCGGCGTTGAAGTGGGCCCTGTAGGTTGGCTTGTAGTCTGGGTTAAAAGGTATTTTAAAAAATCTTCATTCTTGAACTTCTTGAACTTGCAGGTCCTCTTGAGGTTTACTTCTTCATTCTTCTTTTAGGTTCTCCTCTTCATGGTTGCCTCCTTACTTGATCATCGGTCTCCTGTACCTGATGCCGTGAATATGGCCTCAACTTCTTCAATGCCATTGATTCTGTTGAAACTTTTTGGGCCACCAGGCATGTGTGCCTTCTGGACGAACGTTGAGGCGATTGTAGAGCTCCTCATCCTCGTCTTGGATTCTTGTCCATCTTCTTCTGGCTTGATGGTGGAGTCTCTGGTTGATCGCCTCGATCCTTAGTCTTTCATGGATCTCTCGTGCAGTGACTACTTCGGGAAAGCGAATATTCAGAATCCATTTGCCTGCCTGGTTCTGAATAGTCTGTAGCTTCATCATCTGCCTTCTAGAAATGGTGTGGGTAGGCACTGGCGGGTATTCCATGATGGGCCGCACTAGGGCTTTATAAATGTAGAGCTTGGTTTCAGTACTCAGTGTCTGGAACCTTCTGATCTTGTTCAGCTGATGTTTAGCTTTGGTTGCTCTTTCATTTATGTGAGGGACAATTCCTCTTCTGCTAATTGTTAGCCCTAGTATCTTTCCTTTGTCACAGTAGTCCACTGCTTCCTCGTCCACTATCAGATCTGCTGTCTTGAATTTGGCCACAGGAATGACGGAATTTCTCATGTTGGTTGAGATCTTCCACTGTCTTTCGTATCGATTGATGGTCTCTATGGCTCTGTGATTCTGAGTGCCATCATCTCGATCGATCTCCCTTCGTACTTGATTATCTGAGTGATGTCGTCGGCATACATATAGTGATTGCTGCCATGTGATGGTTCAGGCAGATCTGCTGTATATATGGTGAACAGTGTCGGTGAGAGGCAGCTTCCCTGTGGAACTCCACTCATGAGGGGAATTGCTTCGCCGACTGTATTGCCGACGACTATTCTTGCACTCCGACTTTCAACAAAGTCACATAATAGCTTGGTCAAGGACGTCGGGAGGTTCAGCTGATAGTCTTAAGTTTCAGGCCTGTGTGCCAAAACTTTGTCAAAGGCTTGGCCCACATCTCGCAGAACCACATTGACTTGGTTCCTTTCGCTCATGGCATTGGCGATTTCTTCATATATGATTGCAATGGCTGTTGATGTTCCTCTGCCTGGTCTGAAGCCATGTTGCCTGGGATTTTGCAGATCGTTAATCTCCAGGTGATTTCGCAATCTTATGTTCAATATCTTTTCAAAGACTTTGCCTGGGACTTCCAGCAGAGATATTGGTCTGTAATTCTCCACTTTTCTTGGATTTTCCCGTCTTTTGGAATCATCCTGATTCTTGCTTCCTTAGAGTGGTCGGAAGTAGCCAGCAGTGAGAGAGGCATTATATATGTTTGCCAGTCTCAGCAACATCTTGTTTGGAAGATTTTGCAGGATTGTTTTGTTGATCCTGCTTTTGCCTGGAGCAGTTCTATTCTTGAAACTCTGAATAGTTCTTTTGACATCTGTGGGGTTGATCTTGGTCATTAGTGGATCTGTGGGGTCCAGTCTAGTGAAGTCAGAAGCAGCTTCTGGATATAGGAGGTGCACGTGCCTTCCTATTTCCTCTATGATGGTCTCCTCGAAATCACTGTCAAAGTTCTCTTCTTCTTCTTCGGTAATTCGGAAACAATTTCTCCAGTAATTTCTGAACAGGATTTCTTGTTCTTCTTCTTCATAGATCTTCTCATCCTGTTCGTTGAGGAGGTAGCTACTTCTGCTTTCACTTCTTCCCATCAGTTTCTTTATTCCTGACCAGAAGGACTGTGGATCTTTTCGATCCCATTCCACTTTTCGAACAAGTTCTTCCCACTTGTCATTTGCTGCTCTCCTCCAGTGGTTAGAGAGTTCTCTTTGCAAGCTTCTATATCTTGCTCTCAGGTCTTGTGTCCATCCATGAATCCCTGCATAGTGCTGCAGGTGATTCGACTGTATATTTAGTAGTCTTACTTCAGCTGTTAGCCTTGGATGGGGGATAGTCCTGTGGTTGCTCTTGGGTACATGGTGAGCAAGTGCAGCTTCAACATCGATGTACCACTTTTCGACTTCCTCGTCAATCTCTTCCAATGTTGCAGTCCTCAAGTTGGCTGCAGGCTTAGACTGGAGCTCATCCTTGAATCCTCCCCAATTAGCCATTCTAAAGTTGAATCTGCTACAGTTTAGGCTTTTCAGGATTGGGTTGGATGATATCTTGAGGATGATGGGCAGGTGATCACTGGTGCTTGCAGGGCCTGGTTCCATGATCACGTTGTGATGGGCTTGGTTATTGCACAGTGCAATATCTGGTTTGGTTGCTGTGTTCCCTGTGATGTAAGTAGGGAAGTCTGGTCCCATGTGGATTAGATCTCCATCAGCAACCATTCTAGCAATAGCATTGCCAACCATGTTGCCTGCTCTATTGTTTAGCATTGGATGGTTGGCATTGAGGTCTCCCACTATGTATGTGGGTAATCTTCGTCGAAGCAGACTGTATAAGTCTTGCAGTGGAACAATTGCCCTTCTTGGAGGCAGATACATTGTAGCCACTACTATTGGACCTCTGCTGGTCTCTATCTCCATTGCCAGCATTTCGTCAAAGTCGTCGAGAATCTTATGTTTGATTTCTCTTCTGACTGCTATTGCTATGCCATCACTTGCTTCTCCAGTCCTGTTCCTCTGATAACATAAGTAGGGGAACAGTTTCAGCCTGTCTGTGTCCTTCAAACCATGACTGTTGATCAGGACTACATCTGCATTTAGGGCTCTATACATGCCCGACAGTTCGTTCCTACGAACCATAGTCCACTTGAGGACGTTCTGCTGAACTACAGTGATGGTGTGATTCACTTGGATTTGGCTGCAGGTCCATCTTCATGCCTCTCTTGGGACTCATCATAGCCATTCCTCCTCTTCCTGTAGGACTCAGGGTCGAGGTAGGTGATAGCCACACCAACGAGATTTAGGGAGGCTGCCCTAATTCTCCTATCTATGATACTGGCACATTCATCAGATTTCAGCTTCTGATTGTTGTAGGAGTATTTCATCCTGCCATTCTTGATGTATTCTGCAACATCATCATCATCAATATTGCCGTTTGTAACGGTTTTCTCGGCAGTGTACAGGATGACTCCTACAGCTTTGCCCTTTGCTTCCCTGGCCTTCTTCACATTCTTGCACCTGTGTGGGGATGGCACCCTCACATACTGGGGTGCTGGTGCAGTGGGCTCTTCCAGTGGCGGCATTTCTTCTTCAAGAACTGGCAGATCTGGCATTTCTTCTTCTTCAGGTGCTTCTGTGGGGGTTTCTGTAGGGAGCATAACCCTCAGGATGCCTGCCGAATTTACATCATTTGGAAGGTCCATCTCAGGGAGGTTATTTCGCCTCAAGGCTAGCTTTGCTTGTTCTGCAAAGCAGCCTGGTTGGGCAAGGTTGGCCAGGTGGGCGTGCATTAGAGCTATCAGGGTTTTTACAGCCAGATTGTTGGGCAGTTGCATGATTGGAGGTTGAGTTTCTTTGATGGCCGTTTTTGTGATTTCGGCTGTGGCTTTGGCAGTCTTCTCAATTGTTTTCTCAACCTTTGCTGTAGCCTTTGCTGTATTCTTGACCACTTCACTGAGTAGTCTGTTCTCTTTCTGTACTTGCTTCTCTTGCTTCTTTTCTTCTACTTTAGTAATTTCCTTCCTTCTGATGGGACAAGCACCAGAAAGAGTTCTATGGTCGCCTCCACAGTTCAGGCATTTTTTGGTGGTGCTCTTGCATGCAGTAAACCTGTGACCAGTTTGTCCACATTCGCTGCATTTTTCTGAGTTCTTCTTTGTGCATTTTCCCTTTACATGGCCATATTCATAGCAATTCATGCATTGAATCACTCTGGTAAATCGTTCTTCCTCGATCTGGGCCGGGTTTATGCTGTAGTTGTATAAGATTAGACCTTGTTCCTTTATTTTGTTGGCAGTCTGTATGTCTGGGAATCGAATCTTAACGATTCCGTGCTGAGGCATCTTATACACTTCGTCAACTTGTAGCTTTAGTTGTCTGACCAGTTCTTCCTTGATCTCTTCGTTCGAATGGCTAGTGATGTATGAATCCACTTTCTTTATCACGATTGTCATCTTTGCTTTGAGTTTTTCAGTTTGCGCCGAAAATCTGGGGACATTAATTTGTCAGCATCTTGAGATGTCTTAGGTAAGACAATGTAGCCATTCCTTGAGTCTATAATCCTTAAGAAGTGGATGCCATTGCCGAACATTAACGAGTTTAGTTCCTGTTTCCTGGTCAGAGGAACTAAACTCGTTAATGTTCGGCAATGGCATCCATGTGCCGGTCCAGGAGTACTCTTACTATTATAGGTGTTTGCTATAATAGTAACTCCTTTAGTGTGACCAGGTGAGGAGAGCAGGTGCATCAGATCAGGTAACGCGAGAGCTGCTGATTGGCTGGCCGGAGAGGTGAGTTGCCAGAGTTATCCAAGAGCTGAGAGTTTCCACCTTGTCTGATCTAAGCCTGTGAACTGGACCTGCTTCACCTTCCTCCTATCCTCTGTCCACCTTGATTCACCTTCTCTATGCTATGCTGGAACCTCCACCGAAGTGAAAGTGGGACAGATAAGTCTGATGAAGAGTTGAGGTGAAGAAAACAGTTAGAAAAATGAAGGAAAGTAGTAGTTATAGTAGTGGGAAGACGAAACTCCCGTCTGACTTGTAAAGTTGCTTTCATGTTCACTCGAAACTAAAGGAAGGGCTGCCAGATTGGAAGGTGGTGACGAAATCTTGATTGGGGTGATTGTAGTCTGCTTGCAGTCTTGAGGGTGAGTAAGATGAAGAGGGTGGAGATATTGTAGGTTGGGGTTGAGGTAAGGATTATTTATCTTATTTTATCCAATCTTAACATTTTTTTTTTCTCTCTCTCTCTTTTTTTAAGCGTGAAAAGCGGAGGGGGAAGTGGGAGGAGATAAAGTGAAAGTTAGAAAGTTAAGCTTAGTGAAGAGAGTATAAGCTTTTTATTGAGGTCTGCCAGGAGAAGGAAGTTGGAGGATAGAGCCACGGGTCAACC
Organism: Penaeus japonicus; assembly: GCA_017312705.2. Taxonomy (NCBI): domain Eukaryota; kingdom Metazoa; phylum Arthropoda; class Malacostraca; order Decapoda; family Penaeidae; genus Penaeus; species Penaeus japonicus. The sequence continues at coordinate 162,478 of BOPN01002372.1, read as the reverse complement.
CCTCGGGAGGCAGTCGGGATACCAGAACACCGAGCAATGACTATCTTGAATAATGGAAGTATGTAAAGTGAAGAGGAAGTGATCAAAGGAGCTGGAGGAAGAGTGGAAATGAAATTTACGAGATCAAGTGATAGAAGGAAAGCTGAGAAAGCTGGAGAAAGGATAAATTATGTAAGACCAGGGGAAAGTAGTGAGAGGAATATCATGCTATTCATTAGATTTTTTTTTTTTTTTTTTTTTTTTTTTTAAGTATTCCAATTCTGTAGCTCTGCCCATGCTGCACTTCGTCGACCTCGCACGTCACCTGTCACTGCTATGCAAGATGTGCCACGCTTGATGTTGAAGTGGAGCCCTGTAGGTTAGCTTGTGGTCAGGGTTAGAATTGTTAAAAATCTTCTTGCAGGTCCTCTTCTAGTCTTCTAGATCTTGCTGGTCTTGAATATTGTTCTCCTTTTGATTATTGCCTCCTTACAGATTTATCAGTCTCCTGTTCCTGTTGCCGTGAATATTGCCTCAACTTCTTCACTGCCATTGATTCTGGTGAGGCTTTTGGGACACCAGGCATGTGAGCCTTCTGGACGAACGTTGAGGCGATTGTAGAGTTCATCCTCATCTTGGTGTGGTTAGGCACTGGCGGGTATTCCATGATGGGCCGCACTAGGGCTTTATAAATGTAGAGCTTGGTTTCAGGACTCAGAGTCTGAGATGATGTTTTGCTTTGTATGCTCTTTCATTTATGTGAGGGAGAACTCCTCTTCTGCTAATTGTTAGCCCTAGTATCTTTTCTTTGTCGCAATAGTCGACGGCTTCCTCGTCCACAATTAGATCTGCAGTCTTGAATTAGGCTACAGTAATGACTTGGAATTTTCTCATGTTGGCCGAGATCTTCCACTATCTTTCGAATCGATTGATGGTCTCTATGGCTCTGGCAGTTCTGAGTGCCATCATTTCGATTGACCTCCTTTCGTACTTGATGATCTGTGTGATGCCATCGGCATACATATAATGACTGCTGCCATGTGATGGCTCAGGCAGATCTGCTGTATATATTGTGAAGAGTGTCGGTGAGAGGCAGCTTCCCTGTGGGACTCCACTGCTAAGGGGAATTACTTCACCGACTGTATTGCCGATGACTGTTTTTGCACTTCTATCTTCAAGAAAGTCATATAATAACTTGGTCAAGGGCGTCGGGAGGTTCAGCCTGATGATCTTAATTTTCAGGCCTGGGTGCCAAACTTTGTCAAAGGCTTTGGGCACATCTCTCATAACCACATTCACTTTGGCCCTTTCGCTCATGGCATTGGCAATTTCTTCATATATGATTGCAATGGCTGATGATGTTCCTCTGCTTGGTCTGAAGCCATGTTGCCTAGGATTTTGCAGATCGTTCATCTCCAGATGATTGCACAATCGTGAGTTTAATATCTCCTCAAAGATTCTGATTCTTGCTTCTTTGAAGTAATCAGGGAAGTAGCCAGCAGTGAGAGAGGCATTATATATGTTTGCCAGTCTCAGCAACATCTTACTTGGAAGATTTTGCAGGATTGTTCTATTGGTCCTGCTTTTGCCTGGAGCAGTTCTGGGGTTGATCTTGGCCATTAGTGGGTCGGTGGGGTCTAGTCTTGTGAAATCAGCAGCAACTTCTGGAGATAGGAGGTTGATGTGTCTTCCTATTTCCTCAATGATGGACTGCTCGAAATCACTGTCAAAGTTCTCTTCTTTTTCAGTAATTCTGAAGCAATTTCTCCAGTAATTTCTGAACAGGATTTCTTGTTCTTCTTCATAGATCTTCTGATCCTGTTCGTTGAGGGGGTAGCTGCTCTTGCTTTCATTTCTTTCCATTAGCTTCTTGATTCCTGTCTGTGGGTCTTTTCGATTCTATTCCACTTTCTTGACAAGGTCTCCCCACTGGTCGTTTGCTGCTCTCTTCCATTTCTGTGAGAGTTCTCTTTACAATATTCTGTATCTTGCTAGCAGGTCTTGTGTCCATTCATGAATTCCTGCATAGTGCTTCAGGGGATTCAACTGTAAATTTAGCAGTTTTATGTCTGGTGTCATCCTTGGATGGGGGACAGTCCTATAGTTGGTCTTGGGTAAATGTTGAACGAGTGCAGCTTCAACATCGCTGTCCCACTTTCGGACTTCGTCATCGATCTCGTCCAATATTGCAGTTCTCAAGTTGACTGCAGGCTTCGACTGGAGCTGTTCCTTGAATCCTTCCAAATTAGCCATTTTCATGTTAAATCTGCTAGAGGTTAGGCTTTTCAGTATTGGGTTGGATGTTATCTTGAGGATGATGGGCAGGTCCATCGTCATGTTATGGTGGCTTTCATCGTTGCAGAGTGCAATATCTGGAATGTTTGCTGTGTTCCCTGTGATGAAGGTAGGGAAGTCTGGTCCAGTGTGGCTTAGATCTCCATCTGCAACCTTTCTAGCAATAGCATTGCCAACCTGTTTGCCTGCTCTGTTGTTTAGCATTGGGTGGTTGACATTGAGGTCTCCCACTATGTATGTGGGTAATCTTCGTCAAAGTAGACTGTACAAGTCTTGCAGTGGAACAATTACCCTTCTTGGAGGCAGATACATTGTTACCACTATTATAGGAGCTCTGCTGGTTTCTATCTCTATTGCCAGCATCTCATCAAAGTCGTCGAGAATCTTATGTTTGATATCTCTTCGGACTGCTATTGCTATCCCATCACTTGCTTCTCCAGTCCTGTTCCTCTGATAGCATAAATAAGGGAACAGTTTGAGCCTGTCTGTGTCCTTTAAACCATGACTGTTTATCAGGACTATGTCTGCATTTAGGGTTCTTTACATGCCTGTACATTCCTACGAACCATAGTCCACTTGAGGACGTTCTGCTGTACTTCAGTGATCGTGTGGTTCACTTGGATTTGACTGCAGGTCTATCTTCAAGCTTCTCCTGGGACTCATCATAGCCATTCCTCCTCTTCCTGTGGGATTCAGGGTCGAGGTAGGTAATGATCATACCACCGAGATTTAGGGAGGCTGCCCTAATTTTCTTATCATCAGATGTCAGCTTCTGATTATTGTAGGAGTGTTTCATCCTGCCATTCTTGATATATTCTGCAACATCTTCATAATCAATATTGCCGTTTATAATGTTTTCGGCAGTGTACAGGATGACTCCTACAGCTTTGCCTCTTGCTTCTCTGGCCTTCTTAATATTCTTGCACCTGTAAGGGAATGGCACCCTTACATACTGGTCTTGACAGCCAGATTATTAGGCAGCTGCGTAATTGGTGTCTGTGTTTCTCTGATAGCCATCTTGGTTATTTCGGCTGTGGCTTTGGCTGTCTTCTAGATCGTTTTCTTGACCTTTGCAGTTGCCTGTGCTGTGTTTTTGCCCACTTCACTGAGTAGTCTATTCTCTTTCGGTGCTTGATTCTCTTGCTTCTTTTCTTCTATCTTCGTTATTTCATTCCTTCTAATAGGGCAGCTTCCAGAGAGTGTTCTATGTTCCCCTCCACAGTTTAGGCATTTCTTGTGGTGTTCTTGCATGCTGTGAACCTGTGTCTGGTTTGGCCACATTCACTGCATTTCTCAGAATACTTCTTTGTGCATTTTCCCTTTACATTGCCATATTCATAGCAATTCATGTACTGAATTACTTGGGTAAATCATTCTTCTTCGATCTGGGCCGGATTTATGCTGTAATTGTAGAAGATTAATCCTTGTTGCTTGATCTTTTTAGCAGTCTGTATGTCTGGGAATCGTATCTTAACAATTCCATGTTGTGGCATCTTGTAAACTTCATCCACTTGCAGGTTAAGTTGTCTGACCAGTTTTTCTTTAATCTCTTCATTTGAGTGGTTTGTGATGTATGAATCCACTTTTTTTACAACAATAGTCATCTTTGCTTTTGTCTCAAGGGGCATCTGGGGCTCAAAACCAGATTTCTTAAGCTTTTGGCAGAATTTTGGGGACATTATTTTACTTGCATCCTGGAGCGTTATGGGCAAAACAATGTAGCCATTCCTTGAATCTATTATCCTCAAAAAGTGGATGCCATCGCCGAATTGAGTTCCTGCTTCCTGGTCAGAGTCGGGATACCATCAAGGTTTATTTTAATTTTGGTGGTCGAAGCCATGGTGCCGATCTCATAACTTGGTTCTGTCAGTGTAAAAGGTCGAATTCCTGCCTGTGTTGTCAGGTTTAGTCCTATATCTGACGACCTCCCCTTATCTCTGAGGAGCCTAACCAGGTTGGCTATGTAGACGTTGTCTAGCTGGAGTTGGCTGGAGTGTTAGAGTGGCCTGTCGCTGTTCCCTAACCCTAGCCTAACCTCCGAGTGTTTCCTACAGTATCCCAACTAAGGGACCCCTTTGAGACCCCCGGCCTTCGCCGAGTAAACCGCACGGTTCGCCTTCTGAAACAATCGGCGTTATCCTAATGCCGAAAAGTGGTGGTAAAGGACAGGGGGGGGGGGGGGGCAGCTATGTGCCTACAAGGATCTCTTGTAAAGAAACCAGTTGCTTGGCTCGAGAGAGCCGAGTGTCAAAACCTTGCCATGAAGGTAACTCTTTAGGATGATGCCAGGTCCTTTGGCATAACGGTAATGATTCCCAGATATCAAGACAGCCAAAAAGATCAGAGATCAAGGACTCATCCTGTTCAATTATAACATTAAACCGGCCCAGATCGAAGAAAAACAATTTACCCGAGTTACTCAATGTATGGACTGCTATGAATATGGTCATGTTAAAGGGAAATGCCCAAAGAAGAATTCCGAAAAATGCAGCGAATGTGGTCAGACCGGACATCGGTTCACAACATGTAAAAGCACAACTAAAAAATGCCTAAACCGTGGAGGCGAACACAGAACTCTTTCAGGAAGCTGCCATATTAGAAGGAAGGAAATTACAAAAGTTGAAGAAAAGAAACAAGAAAAGCAGACACAGAGAGTAGACTACTCAGTGAAGTGGTCAAGAACACTGCAAAGGCTACTGCAAAGGTCGAGAAAACGATCGAAAAGACAGCCAAAGCCACAGCCGAAATAACCGAAACGGCTGTCAAAGAAACACAGCCACCAATCATGCAGCTGCCTAATAATCTGGCTGTCTATCTGGCATGCGCACCTTGCCAATCTGGCTCAGCCTGGCTGCTTTGCAGAACATGCAAAGCTAGCCTTGAGGCGAAACAACCTCCCGGAAATGGACCTTCCTATCGACGTAAATTCGGCAGGCATCCTCAGGGTTATGCTGCCAACAGAACCCTCAGACACCTGAAAAGAAACCACAGAAGCACCCGAAGAAGAAGAAGAAATGCCTGAACTGCCAGTTCTTGAAGAAATGCCACCACTGGAAGAGCCCTCTGCACCAGTAACCGACTTTGATGAGATGCTGACAATAGAGATAGAAACCAGCAGAGGTCCTATAATACTGGCAACAATGTATCTGCCTCAAAGAAGGGTAATTGTTCCACTGCAAGACTTGTACAGTCTACTTCGAAGAAGATTACCCTCATACATAGTGGGAGACCTCAATGCCAACCATCCGATGATAAACAAAAGAGCAGGCAAACAGGTTGGCAATGCTATTGCTAGAAAAATTGCAGATGGAGATCTAATCCACACTGGACCAGACTTCCCTACTTACATCACAGGGAATACAGCAACCATACCAGATATTGCACTCTGCAATAATGAGGCACACCATAACATGGCGATGGAACCAGGCCCTGCAACCACCAGTGATCACCTGACCATCATCCTCAAGATAACATCCAACCCAATATTGAAAATCCCAACTTTTAGCAGATTTAACTTGAGAATGGCTAATTTGGAAGAATTTAAGGAACAGCTCCAGTCGAAGTCTGCAGTCAACTTGAGGACTGCAACATTAGAAGAGATCGATGACGAAGTCCGAAAGTGGTACAGTGATGTCGAAGCTGCATTCGAGCAACATTTACCCAAGACCAACTATAGGACTGTCCCCCATCCAAGGCTGACACCAGACATAAGACTGCTAAATTTACAGTTGAATCACCTGCAGCACTATGCAGGAATTCATGGATGGACATAAGACTTGTGAGCAAAATACAGAACATTGCAAAGAGAACTCTCACAGAAATGGAAGAGAGCAGCAAACGACCAGTGGGAAGACCTTGTCAAGAAAGTGGAATGGAGTCGAAAAGAACCCACAGTCATTCTGGACAGGAAACAAGAAGCTAATGGGAAGAAATGAAAGCAGGAGCAGCTACCTCCTCGACGAACAGGATCAGAAGATCTATGAAGAAGAAAAATAAGAAATCCTGTTCAGAAAGTACTGGAGAAATTGCTTCAGAATTACCGAAGAAGAAGAGAATTTTGACAGTGATTTCGAGGAGACCATCATAGAGGAAATAAGAAGACATATCGACCTCCTATCTCCAGAAGCTGCTGCTGATTTCACAAGACTAGACCCCACCGACCCACTAATGGCCAAGATCAACCCCAGAGATGTCAAATTAACTATTCAAAGTTTTAAGAACAGAACTGCTCCAGGTAAAAGCAGGATTAATAAAACAATCCTGCCAAATCTTCCAAATAAGATGTTGCTGAGACTGGCAAACATATAATGCCTCTCTCACTGCTGGCTATTTCCCTGATCACGTCAAGGAAGCAAGAATCAGGATGATACCCAAAACCGGGAAAAATCCAAGAAAAGTATTATAGACCAATATCTCTACTGGAAGTCCCAGGCAAAGTCTTTGAGAAGATATTAAATCACCTGGAGATGAACGATCTGCAAAATCAAAGGCAACATGGCTTCAGACCAAGCAGAGGAACATCATCAGCCATTGCAATCATATATGAAGAAATTGCCAATACCATGAGCGAAAGAGCCAAAGTGAATGTGGTTATGAGAGATGTGCCCAAAGCCTTCGACAAAGTTTGGCACACAGGCCTGAAACTTAAGATCATCAGGCTGAACCTCCCGACGCCCTTGACCAGGTTATTATGCGACTTTCTTGAAAATAGAAGTGCAAAAACAGTCATCGGCAATACAGTCGGTGAAGCAATTCCCCTTAGCAGTGGAGTTCCACAGGGAAGCTGCCTCTCACCGACACTCTTCACAATATATACAGCAGATCTGCCTGAGCCATCACATGGCAGCAGTCATTATATGTATGCCGATGGCATCACACAGATCATCAAGTACGAAAGGAGGTCAATCGAAATGATGGCACTCAGAACTACCAGAGCCATAGAGACCATCAATCGATTCGAAAGATAGTGGAAGATCTCGGCCAACATGAGAAAATTCCAAGTCATTCCTGTGGCCTAATTCAAGACTGCAGATCTAATTGTGGACGAGGAAGCCGTCGACTACTGCGACAAAGAAAAGATACTAGGGCTAACAATTAGCAGAAGAGGAGTTCTCCCTCACATAAATGAAAGAGCATACAAAGCAAAACATCATCTCAGACTCTGAGTCCTGAAACCAAGCTCTACATTTATAAAGCCCTAGTGCGGCCCATCGTGGAATACCCGCCAGTGCCTAACCACACCATTTCCAGAAGGCAGATGATGAAGCTACAAACTATTCAGAACCAAGCAGGCAAATGGATTCTGAATATCCACTTTCCCGAAGTAGTCACCGCACAAGAGATCCATGCAAGACTAAGGATCGAGGAGATCAACAAGAGACTCCACCAGCAAGCCATTAGAAGATAGAGAAGAATTCAAGATGAAGATGAGGAGCTCTACAATTGCCTTAACGTTCGTCCAGAAGGCTCACATGCCTGGTGGCTCAAAAGCCTCACCAGAATCAATGGCATTGAAGAAGTTGAGGCAATAATCACGGCATCAGGCACAGGAGATAGATGAATATGTAAGGAGGCTATAATCAAGAGGAGATCAATACTCAAGATCAGCAAGACATAGAAGAATAGAAGAGGACCTGCAAGAAGATTTTAAAGACAATTTTAACCCTGACCACAAGCTAACCCACAGGACTCCACTTCAACGTCAAGCACGGCACATCATGCATAGCAGTGACAGGTGACGTGTGAGGTCGGCGAAGTGCAGTGTGGGCAGAGCTTCAGAATTAAGTACCAAAATAAAATAATGAAAATAAAAATAAACAAAATAAAAAATTCTAATGAATAGCATGCTACGTGTCCTGGTATCTGGCTGCCTCCCGAGGGGTTGACCCGTGGCTTTGTTCAGCTACTAAGGATGCACATGCATGCTATTTCTCTCACTTCTTTCCCCTGGTCTTACAAATTTTATCCTTTCTCCAGCTTTCTCAGCTTTCCTTCTATCACTTGATCTCGCAAATTTCATTTCCACTCTTCCTCCAGCTCCTTTGATCACTTCCTCTTCACTTTACATACTTCCATTATTCAAGATAGTCATTGCTCGGTGTTCTGGTATCCCGACTGCCTCCCGAGGGGTTGACCCGTGGCTTTGTTCGGCTGCCAAAGGCGCACCTGCACTCTGTCCTCCAACTTCCTTCTCCTGGCAGACCTCAACAAAAAGCTAATATTCTCCTCACTGTGCTTAACTTTCTAACTTTCAATTCATCTCCTCCCAAGTTTCATTTTCACTATCTCTCCAGCTCCTTTAACCACTTCCTCTTCCGCTTTTCACGCTTAAAAAAATAATAAAAAAATAATAATTTAAAAAAATACGATTTTAGTACTACCTCATTAAATTTCGAAGAGGAAGAAGAAGAAAAAAAATATTTATTATTTTAATACTATCTTGTTATTAAATTTCAAAGAAAGAAGAATTTCAAAAATAATAAATAAATAAATAAAATAAATTATCCTTACCCCTAACCACAACCTACAATATCCAGACTCCTTTCTCCCCACCCTCTTCATCTTACTCTCCCTCAACAAGCAAGCAGGCTTCAATCAACAAGATCAAGATTTTGTCACCACCTTCCGATCTGACAGGCCTCCCTGAGTTTCGATGGGACATGACAACAAATTTCGAGACAGACAGGGAGTTTCGTCCTCCCATTACGATAACTACTACTTTCCTTAATTTTCCTAGCTGTTTTCTTCACCTCAACTCTTCATCAGACTTATGTGTCCCACTTCCACTTTGGTGGAGGTTCCAGTCCAGTATTTTCTATTGGCGCTCAAAGGTGTTGATATTGTGAATAGCTCGTTCTGTTGTATATTTCATGAAGTGTTGTGATTTAGAGGGATTATCTGCGTGATATCATCTACATAGGAAATATAGTTACTGTATGGTGTGGGCGGAGGCAAATCGGCAGTGTACAGGATATAGAGGGTTGTCGGGATTGCTCTTCCCTGTGGTACTCCACTTCTCAAGTGGATAGGGGTGCCCAGGAGTGAACCCAGGCGTATTGTGGCAGTCCTTTCGTCCAGGAAATTACAGAGGAGTCGTGTTAGATGTGTAGGGAGTTGAAATTGTGTTAACTTATATTTGAGACCGTCATGCCAGACCTTGTCAAAGGCCTTGCTGACGTCTCGAAGTATAATGTTATTCTAGTGCTTGTTAGCGAGGCCGAGAGCGATCTCCTCGTAAGCTAGGGCGATAATGCTCTCGGTCCTTCTGTGTGGGCGGAAGCCGTATTGCCTACTGTTTTGTTTGTTGTTGTTTTCAAGATGGTTGATGAGTCAGCGTGTTATGACTCGCTCTAGTAATTTACCTGGAACTTCTAAGAGTGAGATGGGGCAGTAATTCCCCACCTCATGCATAGACTTCCCTGGTTTAGGAATAAAGGTGAGAATTGCGTGCTTGAATTTGTCGGGGAAATAACTTGTTGCCAGTGACGCATTGAAGATTTGGCATGTTTTTGTTTTTATCATATTAGATGGTAGGTGTTGAATGATGGTTTTGTTTATGGTGCTTGCTCCTGGTGTTGTGTTTTTGGTGTGTTTTATTGTGTTCATTATTTTTTCCGTTGTGGTCTGTGTAGAGAGGGGACCGTCCTCTGTGAGAGTGTTTAGTCTTATGATGTTTTCTGGGAGAATTTGGTGTTTATGGTGTTGTATGTAGTGTGTTACCTCGGTTTCTGTGATGTTATCGAATCGGGCGTTCTCGGAGGGAGAGATTTGCAAGAACTCCCTGTGGAGTAGCTTCACCGAGTCCACCTTCTGTCGATTTATGTTGTATAAGAATGTCATAGTCTGTTTGTTCGATCCCATGAGATTTTTGAAGGTGCTCCAAAAAATTTTGGGATCTTTTGAGTAGTGACATAGTTTATTCGCGAATGTGTCCCGGTGCTCTTTGTTCATTACTCTAATCCCGTGTGTGATTTGCGTTTGTATTTCTTTGTATTGTGTGCGTAGTGGTGCGTCCCAGTCCAGTGTTGTTAGTTGGTGTAGGTGATTGTATTGTATTTTTAGCAATTTAAGGGACTGTAGTGAGGGACTGTTTTATGTGTTGTTCTGGGGATGTTAGCCCGTTTGTATGTCTGTGTACCACTGTTCAAGGTGGGTGTTTATTGTGTGTGTGGGTTGCCCCTCGAAATTGATTATTGGCGTGTTTTGAAGTGCTTGTTTGAAGGCCTCCCAGTTTGCATGTTTTAAAGATTCTCGGGGTAGTGTGGGGATCATGATGGGGTTTGTAGAGAGTGTAAGTATGACCGGGAGATGGTCGCTGGATGTGACTTCGCCTGTTTTTATGTGTTAGTGTAGATGTGCTGTGTGATTCGCGAGAACTATGTCGGGTATTGTTGCTGTGTTATGTGAGATGTATGTTGGTGAGTGTGGACCGAGGTATGTTAGTCTGCTGCACTGTATGTACGAGGCGAGGCCTCTTCCCACTGTGTTTGTGTGGTTGTACCCAAAGAGTGTATGGTTGGCGTTAAAGTCTCCCATGATGTATATTGGTTTATTGTGCCTCAGGAGTTGCATGATGTCAGGTTCTGGAATGTATGGTCTTCATGGAGGGATGTATAGTGTTGCAAGTATGATGGGTCCTTGGGGGATGTTTATTTCGACTGCCAGCATGTCAGAGACGAAATTATTAATGATTTTGTGGGTGATGTTTGTTTCGATCGCAATTGCTACACCATCGCATCGCTTCTTTCCTGTGATTTGTTGGAAGAATAGACTGAATAGGTGAATATCTTTAGTGGTACTGTATCTTTGAGCTTATGGCTGTTTATAAGTATGTTGTGAGGGTCGTGCTGTCTATAGGTGTTGCAGAGTTCGCGTTTTCGTGTTCTCCAGTGTAATACATTGTGTTGTATAACACTGAGGCGTGACTGCATTGTGTTAGGTATAGTTTCAATGATGTTGTTTTCTTGTCTGCGTATATATGTATGTATGTGTGTGTATATATATATATATATATATTTATATATACTTATATATATATATACGTATATATATATATATATATATATATATATATATATATATATATATATATATTTATATATATATTGCCGCCGTTATCAACGGAGCAGGTATTTGATTGGTCAATATGAGGACGATTGATACCACAGTGTAGAACTCCCTCTCTAATCTATTGAAAGCGGTCAAAACCTGTAACCAAGTACATTGTCACAATGAATAAAGTACTGGAAGTTTAAGAACAATACAATCAGTGGTTCTATCCTAGCAGGTTACATTGTAATCCATACATCTATAAAGATTAATATATCACTTAAACACTGTCAATTTAGTAATAGGGATTATAGCGGCCTCTCCTGACCTATGTTATCACGGCTGCGGTGTCAGCGCCGGCGATGATAATCCTGATGATGATGCCACTAGAGAGCTGTCACCGCAATCAATACAAATGAGTGGACGATGGTGATATGCACTAGAATGTCTGAAGAAAAATGACAAGGTACTAGCGGTATGAAAACAGGTATCCTCACTTACCGCAACCACACAGGAGCAAATTCCAGTCAACAAATGACTTGAACACTACTCTTCATGCGCTGGCTTGGTTTCGTGGAATTGTAAGATGGATTACAGAAGGACAGTCCACAGTGCAAGAGATGAAGCAACTTCATGATGAACTCCATGCATTACTCAAAAGGAAATTAGTAAAAGGTAACAAGCTCTACAGGCATGAATCTAAATTTAATACCGGAGGAAGAATAATCCACCTTGATAATAAACACAGGCGCACGTCCTTATCATTCTTCCCAAAAGGCTTACCACATGACAGAATTAATAGTTCGGCATAAACATGTGTTCTTAGCTACTCATTCAGGTAGAGAGCATACCCTTGCATTAATTCACAGGAGATACTGTGTGACATGCAAATTGCCGCCGTTATTAATGGAGCAGGTATTTAATTGGTCAATATGAGGACGATTGATACCACAGTGTAGAACTCTCTAATTTATTGAAAGCGGTCAAAACCTGTAAACAAGTACATTATCACAATGAATAAAGTACTTGAAGCTTGAGAACAATACAATCAGTGGTTCTATCCTAGCAGGTTACATTGTAATCCATACATCTATAAAGATGAATATATCACTTATACACTGTCAATTTAGTAATAGCGATTATACATACACTTAGTGGAACTAGTCGACTCTCCCCAATAACTACGTGTCGTCACGATGGTGTCTATGCCTTGACTGTCGTGTGTGTGTCTAGACTACAAGTGTGTCTATAGAACAAGGGTCTTGTTCTTTACTCGAATGGTTTTTACTTGTTTATAATCACGGTCAGGCCACATGGCGGCCTCTCCTGACCTATGTTATTGTAGCTGTGGTGTCAGCGCCGGCGATGACAGCCACGAGATTATGGTCGGGCCACACATAGAGGACATGTGTTATTTTGCCGTGGTCTCCGCGGCGATTTCTTTCTGTTTCTTCATTTCTTTCTCATTCATTTCCCTCTTTTACTACCATTAGCGGTAACAATATATATATATATATGTATATATATATATAATTATCTATATTATATATGTATATATATGTATATATATATATACACATAGGTATTTATAACCATTTTTAGTTTCAGCATGTATTACAGCCGACATGGGATCATTTCATTCATGTCGTATACGCCCTGTTTTTTCATCATTTCACCTTTCAGTTTCACCTTTATTTACTTTTTTTTGCAGGGTTACAAACTTTATTCTTACCGGTGGCATCAAAGGCAAAAAAAAATATAGAGTTTTGTGACCAGGAAACCTAAGCACCATTTTCCAGCCGACAGGAGAACCGGCCAGACAATCAGCGAATGCGGTTCCTTGCCAGTCCTCTTTTGTCCGGCTGTGTTGCCATTTTAGCACTTACGGCAATGGAATGAATGATGGTGACTAAGACCATGGCTCCATTCCTTGCAACAGGAGATGGCTATGATCAAACTCCTGTTTTTTTGTTGTTTTTTTGTTGTTTTTTAGGCCATTCCATAAGGAATTCCATGATGTAGTTGACTTGGGAGACGGAAAGATGAGATGAGCCACAATAAGTTCTGAAGACGTATTAATAAATTGTCATGTGGGTAGAAACTCTACGCACTTGTATCGCCATGTTTAAATATCTTTGGCTACAGGTGGAAGTAGAGCGCAGTGCGATTTTGTAGTGTAACAAAAGAAAGCTTGCAATACTAGTAGTGCATGACTAGACTAATACTACGCTAACAGAAGTCAACAACAGATATTTCTAACTGCAGATGTCCTTTTTAATTAAAGCTTAGGAGTAATTTTCTGCAAATCAATGAGTGTTTTGCAGGTTCTGATACCTCCTAATAAATGTGCCGAAGATATTACAAAGGATATTAGAATAATCACATGATACGCAGGAGTTCGTGATGCGTGAAAGAAACTTAGTATAAACTTTGTACTGACAATACAAGGGAACATGTATATGATACCTCATAATGTCATATGAAATTTGTATGTATGTGTGTGTGGGGGGGTGGGGGGGATAGGAGTGCGTGTACGCGTGTGCACTGGCTGGAACCCCAAACAGCAGTGTCGTTCCCCGGACGGCGTGGGCGGCCAGAAAGCCCCGCTGCCGCCCACACGGGACAGGTGTGGGCGGCAGCGAGATTAAAGGTGACCTGCTTATGCCTTGCCGACCTTAACATAGAGCCCTGTAAAATCTATACATGTGACTTTCTCTCTCTTTATTCTCTCTCTCTCTCTCTCTCTATTTCATTTACTCTCTATATATATTCCTCTTTTATTTCTCTCCTTTTGTTCGTCATCGGTCTTTTTTTTTTTTCATCTATGAACTAAAATTAATGCAAATTTATATCATAATGATACAAATTCAATAATGCAAAGATGCCTGGGTTGACCTGAGTTCATTGTGACAAATGTATGGGAACGGATAACATTGCTTAAATCTCTTGAATTTTAGTTCGTGCGATATGACGTTATTCAAGCTCATGTATATTTTTATCTACAGTCGATGTCATTTTCTTTCTGCACGATGACAATGCAGTTCATGCGGCGGATGT
>BOPN01002372.1:130599-135599 GCA_017312705.2 Penaeus japonicus | reverse complement strand
TCTACTAATACCACTACTACTAACATTACCACTACTTCTACTAATACCACCACCACTGATTCTACTACTACTACCACTACCACTAATTCTACTACTACTGCCACTACTACTACACTACCACTACTAACATTAACATTAATTCTATTACTATTACTACGGCCAATACCACTAACACTTCTACTACTACCACTACTACTATTACTGCTACTATTGCTACTACCACTACTAATACTAACTACTACTATTACTGCTACTATTGATATACATACACATACACATACACATATACACACACACACAAACACACACACACACACACACACATTGCTACTGCTACTACCACTACTAATACTACTACCACTACTACAACTATTGCTACTACTACTACTACTACTCAATGATTACTAACAACCGAGTATCGCATGCCCCCCCCCCCTTCCCTCCAGCCTTTCCATTACTTTCCATGTTATTATTACTATCTTTATTATTATCATCACTAACATTATCATTATTATTAGGATTATTATTATATTTATCATTACTAATATTATTACAATTATTATTATTATTATTATTATTATTATCATTATTATCAGTGTTATTAGTACTATTATCATTATCATTATCATTGTCATTATTATCATGATCATCATTATCATTATTATAATCATTATTGTCATTCATGTTATTGTCATTACAATTATCATTATCATTCTTATTATCAATTTTAGTAGTATCATTATCACTGTCATCATCATTATCACTGTCATCATCATTATCACTGTCATCATCATTATCATCATTATCACTGTCATCATCGTCATCATCATTATCACTGTCATGATTATCATCGTCATCATGATTATCAACATCATTATCATCGTCATCATTATTATCAACGTCATCATCATCCTCATTACCATCATCATCATCATTATCATCATCAACATTATTATCATCACCATCATCATCATCGTCATTATCATCATCACCATCACCAATATTATTATCATCGTCATCATCATCATTATCATCGACATCGTCATTATCGTCATCATCATCCTCGCCCTCATGCTCATCCTCATCCTCATCATTATAATCATTATTATCATTATCATTTTTATTGTTATAATGATCATCACTATTGTCATTATCATTATCATTATCAATTTTATTAGTATTATAATCATCATCATCTTTATCATTATTATATCATTGTTTTTCATTACTATAATTATTATTATCATCATTAGTAGTAGTAGCAGTAGTAGAAATAGTAGTAGTAGTAGTAATAGTATGGCGCCGGTAGAAGTGTGGTGATAGCACAAGCAATATTGTTGTTATTTAATCATTGTCATTGTTGTTATGATTGTCACTCTCATCATTTGTCATTAATGTTATTTTCGATTATGATTACCACTATGATTATTATCGTCAGTGTTATTGTTAAATATAATAACCTTATCGTTATTATCATTATTATTGTTATCGTTTCAGTATTGTGATAATTATCAAATTTTAAGGTGTTGCTGCCGTTATAATTAATACTCTTATCATCATCATTGTTCTTATTTCCTTAGAGTTTATTTGTTTGTTTGTTGTGTCAAAAAAAAAGGAATCAAGCCGGTTGTTATTTTAGTAATTGCAATGAATCTTAGTTATAAAACTGATTTTATTCACGCAAAATAAACATATTCTTTAACGGTAAATATCATTTAACGCCAGATCATGGAAATATATCGTAACCAAATGCGTTAATCTGTCTGTGTCTTTGACCTTGAATGACAGACGGCGAGAGACCCTGTTCGAGTCTTAAAGGTGTGGCGACTCTGTCCAGCCTTGGCGATTGACGGCGCCGGAAGAACAGGCGGTTTTATTGGCACTTGGCATTGCATTCGTGGCGATGACCTGGTGTCCAGCGAGTGCGTGTGTGCCGGCTGTGATGTCAGATGCCGCGTTTTAATGGTAATGATCGGGATAAGTTGATGGGAACGAGATGGTGTATGTGAATAGCTTCGCGTGTTGGGTCGTCGCAGAGGTCAGCCTGTGCCGGTCAGTGTGCAAGCTAACCTTTGGAACATGAAACTGTGCCTAGTGTCGCTGTGTCTCTGGCAGTCATTCGCTCAGAAAAAAAGAAAAAATAATATTGGAGGTGAAAAATAAGGGTTACACCCTCCTCCCCTCGCGCGCTCGCAAGCTAGCCTACTCGAGGGGACTTCGATCCCCAACCTGCACATGCGCAACCCAACGCACGAAATTTTCCTGAGTGGTTCGTCGCGTTTCATTCCCTTATATCCTTTCTTCGGTATACAGGCTGTGCAGCTCTTCTCCAATTCCTTTGCTTGGGAGATCCATTGGCCATCAACCACTGCTAGTTGAGTGCGTGAACTGAACGCACGTCCCACTAGCCAACTAGACGAGCAAGAGGCCAGAAGGACGTGGTTGTCATGAGTGAATTTTGCATAAGTGAAAATTTTGTGGTGAATGAAGGGTGTGACGTCATATCGTCGCTCTGGTGGCAGTTTGGAGAACCTCTCGCTTTGAACAGCTGTTTATCAGAACTGTGCCGAACATATGGACGTGGAACGGTCTCTGACTACGTATTTGAAGACGTTTGGGATTTAGACTGCGAAGATCACGGCGCAAAGTAAGTATGTGCTGGAGATAAGGCGCGGGACCCACGGACAGTGACGTAATAGCCACGGTCACCTTAGATACTTCTTGACGAGTGTGTGCGAGAGAAGGATCTTAGGTTGAACAGCCTGTTGCGTCTCATTCATAAACGTTATATTGGCCTACACTTATTATTTGGTTTCGACGCTGGTCGGACCGGGTGTTGTGTTGTCGGAGAAAAGGCGCAGAGCAAGGAGGTGTGACTGTCTCCCCAGAGATGACTTTAGGGCGCCTCAGGAGCATTGTTATGTTGAGGCAAAAATGCTTTGGCTCCGTGTCCTCGCACCTGTGTCTTGCAGCGAATTGTTGATTTTGATGTTGTGTTTAGGATTGACACTGGAATTAGATGTTCTGATATACATTTATTTTTTCTCGAAAACAGATGGAGGCGATACCAAAATCCAAGGGCATCCGAGCCTGACTGAAGGTGTTATAGAACGTATATGTATGTTTATTATTATTATTATTATTCAACGATATTATATTGTTTTCCTTGAAGTGATTTTTCGTAAACACGTTTCGAACATGTCGCCATCGCGTCAGATTGTAAACATATGGTACGCTGGGGAGGAGAAGGGGCGGGAGCGAGGGAGGGTCCCCGAGTAATATGAATAAATGGATGAATGTGAAGGACGTGAATGAATGGATGTTAATGATGCTGTGCCGTGGTGAGTGAGACTGAATGGAGGCAGGTAAAAGTACGTGTTTAGAAGTCTTGTGGCTGAGATTTCTTTGTCTATGTGTATGTTTCAATCACTTTTTCCTTTAATTTTCCCCGACGTCCTAGTCGTGGACAGAACGACTTCTTCCTTTGGTCTATTCTTCCTCCTACTCCGACTATTCTTCCTCCTCCCGCTCCTCCTTCCACAACTCTTTCTCTCCGCCTTCTCTCCCTACCTCCTTCTCCTAGTCCTTCTCTTCGGTGTTATCTTCTAAATTAATTTTTTGCTATTGTTGTTGCTGTATTTTATTCTTATACAGATTCTATCATCATCATCATCATCACCATTATCCCTTTCATATCCTCCTTCTCCTCTTTCTCCTCCACAGCCTCTTCCACCTCCTCCCCCTCCTCCTCCTCCTCCTCCTCCTCTTCCTCCTCCTCCTCCTCCTCCTCCTCCTCCTCCTCCTCCTCCTCCTCCTCCTCCTCCTCCTCCTCCTCCTCCTCCTCCTCCTCCTCCTCCTCCACCACCTCCCCCTCCTCCTCCTCCTCCTCCTCCTCCTCCTCTTCCTCTTCCTCCTCTTCCTCAGGATCCTTCGGGGTGCCAAGGATTGAATTCGGTCCTTGGATGTAGGCCTACGCAAGCTGACTCGGAACACGTGCTATCACAAAGACAACATCTGTTAGCACGTGGCGGCTCCCAAGTCCAGTTCCTATATCTAAGTCGTGGTTTGATGGATGTCTAACAATCCTTACATGGGAGGGTGTAGAAGCAAACAACCCATATGCTGTAGGATATATTTATATTATTCAACAATCCGTATGTTATCGGGCATAGCATTCAAAAACCCATATGTTATCGGCTGTAGCATCTAGCAAGCCCTATGTTATCGGGCATAACATTTAAAAACCCATATGTTATCGGCTGTAGCATCTAGCAAGCCCTATGTTATCGGGCATAACATTTAAAAACCCATATGTTATCGGCTGTAGCATCTAGCAAGCCCTATGTTATCGGGCATAACATTCAAAAACCCATATGTTATCAGCTGTAGCATCTAGCAAGCCCTATGTTATCGGGCATAACATTTAAAAACCCATATGTTATCAGCTGTAGCATCTAGCAAGCCATATGCTACCGGACATAGTATCCAAAAACCCATATGTTGTTGAATGTAGCATTTAAAAACCCATATGTTTTCTGACATAGCATCTAGCAACCCATATGTTATCGTACTTAGTATCTAACAAGCTCCATGTTATCGGACATATCATGAAGTAACCCATGTGTTATCGGACATAGCGTTTAGCAACACATATGTTATCGGGGATAGCATATAGCAGCCTATATGTTATCTGATATGGCATCTAACAACCCATATGTTATCGGGCATTCATCTAACAACCCATATGTTATCGGGCATACATCTAACAACCCATATGTTATCGGGCATACATCTAACAACCCATATGTTATCGGGCATACATCTAACAACCCATATGTTATCGGGCATACATCTAACAACCCATATGTTTTCGGATACAGTATTTATCAGCCCATTTGTTATTAGATAAAGTAACTAACAGACCATATGGCATCACATGAATCATCTGACAACCCATGTGTTATCGGGCATAGCATCTAGAAGCCCATATATCATTGGGC
>BOPN01002372.1:70000-77500 GCA_017312705.2 Penaeus japonicus | reverse complement strand
TGTCATCATCATCTCATTGTCATTTTCTGCTTTTATAATTTTTTTTATAATCCTCCCCCCCCCTCCCCTCGCCTTCCCTACACCGCCAGCCCAGTCCTCCGTCTCCCATCATCCCCAATCGCCCCCCGTCCCCCGCCCCCGGCCCCCGCCCGCGCGCCCTGGTTAATTTGAGTGATTGATCTCCGGGATTCCGTCCCCGCGATCCCGCAATCAGAGAGGGCTCGGGACGCGGCCACAAGTTGGGATCCGCCAATTGCGCAAAGTTGTTCTACGTCGTCTGTCTCGGCGGCACCAGCCCCCTCGTCCTCGGCGGCGTCTTCGGCTTCGCCATTTTCGTCTTCGCGGTCGTTTTCGTCTTTGAGGTCTTCCTTCGTCGTCGTCTTCGTCCTCGTGTTCGTCGTGCTCGTTCGTTCGATCGTTCGCTCGCTAGCTCATGACTCGATTCCGCCCCGTTTATGGTCTTGACCTGACCTTCCGCGGTGCGTCATCCTCTTACATGGAATGCCGTTCGCGCGTTTTTTTTTTTTTTTTTTTTTTTTTTTGTATGTTATGAAAATTAACATTATTTTTTTTTTCAACACGAGTTGTTCCTTGTTTTTGCGTTTTATATATCCTGTTGACATGCAAATGGCACATTGCAAAGAAAATAGCTCGTGTCACACTTAATTCTGGCAGGATGAACACACCGAGTTAGGAGACGAAAGTTGGGATACATTATCATATATGCATAAGTTCTCTTCATGTATCACATTTTAAAATAAACAATGGTGGACAATCGCCATAATACCGCCACCCGGGGACGCGCCCGACGACCATCCCCAGTGACAGACAGCCCTTTTGACATTGAGCAAGTTCGCCGTCTTAGGAAAGTGATGGTTATCGCGCGAGTTTCGATTTTTAGAGTTTTGGCTTTTCGTGTAACCGGAGGAGACGAGGAATCCGGGAATGTGATACGGATCGGCCTCGGCCCGTCCATTTGTTGACGAGGCCGCGCGCGCCGATGGACAGACGGACGGACGGACGGACGGACGGACGGCTGTGAAGGACGACCAGGCGGAACGAGTGAAAATATGTCGTT
Organism: Penaeus japonicus; assembly: GCA_017312705.2. NCBI lineage: Eukaryota > Metazoa > Arthropoda > Malacostraca > Decapoda > Penaeidae > Penaeus > Penaeus japonicus. Next base: position 76,422 of record BOPN01002372.1, on the reverse strand, counting down.
TTGGTATTTTAGGGGTTCTCTCTCTTTCTGTTTCTCTCTCTCTTTTTGTTTGTTTGTTTCTCCTCTCTCTCTCTCTCTCTATCTATCTATCTATCTATCTCCCCCCCTCCCTCCCCCTCTCCCCCCTCTCGCTCTCCCTCCCTCCCTCTCCCTCTGTGGGACAATTATCTGTTGCTTTATTTTGTCTAGTTTGTAAACTGAGAGTAAATTACATCTCTTAAGGCGAAAATGGAAGCCGTATTATTCAGAATAAGTAGTTTTTTTCAAATGTTAATCATGTTCATCTCAGACATTTAACCAAGTCGTCACGTTTTCATTAAAGAGAAAACGAATGTACTATACGTAAGTAAAATGAGATTAAATATAAAAATCAAAACAATTTGCAACCAAAGGCACCACAAGAAAAAGAAGAAGAAGAAGAAGAAGAAGAAGAAGAAGTGAGCCGATTATAATAGCGTACCTAAGCCGGTGGGTCGCCAGTCCGGTCCATCTCGGCCTTCCGAACTCGGGGCAAACCTGCTTCCAGCTTCTTAAAGACACCCGGGAGACGGTTTCAGGGGAAGGGAGGGGGGGGGGGGGGGGATGATGAGGAAGGTCGAAAGAGAAGGAAGAGGGAGGGGGGGGAGGGGAAGGGGAGGGGGGGGGGGGGGAGAGGATGAGGAAGGTCGAAAGAGAAGGAAGAAGGAGGGGGGGAGGAGAAGGAGAAGGAGGAGGAAGAGGAAGGAGGAGAGGGAAGACGGTAAAGAAGGAAAACGGGCGAGTATGGGACGGTGAAGGAGGGCGAAGGAAAAGCTCCGAGAGAAACCAAGAAAATATACAGTGTTAATCGTCACTCATACAGGAAAATTGATATTAATTGATAAGACGTAGTAGGGTCGGTGTATGTTGGAGATAAGGAGGAAGGGAGAAGTAAGAGGAAGAGGAAGAGGAAGCTAGTGCAGTTTGTGTGCTATCAGTTTTATTGACGTTATTCGTGGTAAGGACATCGACGTGAAGACCTTGTTCTTCCTGTTACCCCCCCCCCCCCCACCCCTCCATCATTATTACAGGAATTGTTATTTTGTTACACGAAAGGAACTTCGCCGAACTGTTCGGAGACTGTCATGGTCCGCAACCGGATTTTCAATGTCCTTCTGGTGTGTTCAGGAGGTGACTTGTTCTCCATTCAGCCTGCCTGTGTGCTCTGGACTGGACTTTAGGAAACATTTTTATAATTAGGATTAAGCAGGTGGATATAGTTTTGCTATATTTTTGCATTCGCCCTTCATTTCGGGTTGCGTTTACTCTACGTGTGTTTTATAGCCATCTGTTTGTGAATTCGTGTTCGTGCATCTTCTGTTGCAGCGAGTTTGATTTGTCTGTGGGATAAGTTGGAGCAACAAAGTGCTGTTGGAGGGGGTAAGGGGGGAGGGGTGTCTGTGAGAGGGATGATTAGTTGGAGAAAGGAAACAAGTAAGGAAAGGAGGAGAGAGGAGGGGAGTGAAAGAAGGGGAGGAGGAGGGAGAGGAGGATAAGACAGTCGGGAAGTGAACGAGGGAAAGGAGGGGAGGAGGGGAGGGGCAGGTGAGGATGCGAGGCGAAGGGAAGGGGGAGGAAGAAGGGAGGAGCATAAAGTTGAGTAGAATGAAGTAGAATAGAAGGGGAGGAGAAACATGGAACAAAAAGACTCGAAATAAAGACGGATGATAGAAAGGGACAAAGTTATACAGAAAGAAAATAGAGAAGGAGAGGGTTGGAGGCATAAGAAGTATGAGAAGAAATGAGAGATAGACAGTGGAAGAAGGAAAGGTAAGGATCTATATAAAAAAAAAAGATTTCGACATTTACATATGCTGAAAATAATGATGGTGATGAGGACGAGGTAGCGACGGTAGCGAAGCGGAGACGTTAGACGATAGACGAGAGGGAGGAAGTAAAGAGGGAGGGAGGGAGAGAGGGAAGGAGGGAAGGAAGAAGGGAGGGAAGAAAAGACGGCGAGCGGTAAAGGAATGGGGAAGGAGAGAAGACGTGAAATGAATAGTGGAAAGCGTGCGCACCAGGAAGATGAAAAAAGCAATGAACGAAAGGAATGAACGAAAAAAGATCAATACCAATTTTTAGAGGATAGATATAATGGCGAGAAAAATGAAGGGGAAGGAAAAATGGAGAAGAGGAGAGGAGGAAGGACGGGCGGAGAGGGAGGGGAAGAGGAAAGGAAGAAGGAAAATTAGAGAGAGGGAGGGAAGGATGACGAGCGGGGAGGGAGGGAGGGAGTGAGGGAGGGAAGCCCGAAGAAAAGGTGGCGCTGGCGGATGATGTCGTGGCTCGCCTTGGGTTACAGTGACGTAATGCAGTCGTTAAGGGCGAGAATGGCTTGCTTCCTATGGCTGTGGGGGTTGGACGGGGACGAAGGAATGAGGAATTGGAGATAAAGTTTAAGATATGAGTGATTGTGATTGTGATTGTGTTTGAGAGTGAGAGAGAGAGAGATTTGATTTTGATAAGTTTCTCTCTCTGTATAGTATGGAGAGAGAGAGAGAGAGAGAGAGAGAGAGAGAGAGAGAGAGAGAGAGAGAGAGAGAGAGAGAGAGAGAGAGAGAGAGAGAGAGAGGGAGAGGGAGAGGGAGAGAAATGTCATCACTTCTACCCTCTTCTGTTCGCGAGTCTCCTCCTCCTATTAATCTCCCCTTATCCCTCCTTTAACGAGTTAAAAGAGCGAGATGCTTGTGATGATGATTATGCCGTGAGGATAATGATGATGATAACTGCAATTATGATGATTGCAAAATAACAAGGAGAAGGACTAGAAGACGGAGACGGCCGTAGGAAGAGATTGAAGAGTTTATGATAATCTTATTGAAGAAGAGGGGGGCAGGGAGTGTGTCTGCTCCCTCTGCCTGTTTTTGTAACGAATGTGACAGCTCACAAGGAGGTGCTCTCTCTCTCTCTCTCTCTCTCTCTCTCTCTCTCTCTCCCCGCCCCCCTTCCAATCATAACCAACGCCCTCTTGATGACGTCCTGACTAAATAGTGAATCGTTATTGTTTGATTACTTCTCACTTAAAAAAAAAAAATACATAGTGGCCTGAATCTCGCCAAAATTCCTGACCCAGAATGCCCTCCCCAAGGCCTACTACTACACCCCCAGAACAGTACACCCGCACGCGCATACACAGGCAGTGTTATTGAGGGGCAGCGAGCGACCTGGTTTCGTCGATGTGTGTCTGTCTGTTTATCGGGATAGTAGGCCTATGGAATCTCTAATTATTGATCACCTTGGGATTTCCTTCAGGTAATTCGTTTCAAGTGTTCCTCACTCCCTCCCGATGTGGCGGGGAGTAAACAGGCCGTGTCTCAGCGCCTGCTCACTGGGGGGCCCCCCTGAGGCAGAGAGAGAGAGAGAGAGAGAGAGAGAGAGAGAGAGAGAGAGAGAGAGAGAGAGAGAGAGAGAGAGAGAGAGAGAGAGAGAGAGAGAGAGACGCTTGGAACCAGATTTCTGTTTCTATTTACAGGCAGAGGGACAGGCAGGCAGGCAGGCAGGCAGGCAGGCAGGCAGGCAGGCAGGCAGGCAGGCAGGCAGGCAGGCAAGCAAGCAGGCAGACAGGCAGGCAGAGACAGACAGACAGACAGACTAGCACTGATAGAATGACGCATTGACTCAGACAGACACTGGCAGTCAGGAGAACGAGATTAGAGACACCCAGAGAGAATGAGGATTATGTCGTATATTTGTACATACATGTGTATTTATATTTGTTTGTTTGTTTGTTTATTTGTTTGTTTGTTAGAACGGATATTGGTCATTATCATCATGATCAGTTTAGTCTGTCATGTAATTACGTGGACGGTTAATTTACCTGCGGAGGGATAGTGTGGGACTGACTTGGTTCGGAACGGTTGGGTAATTTCAGATATTTTGTGGGTTTATCTCTGTTCAATGGGCCATACTCATCCTTGGTGATAAGAGGGGGTTGGGGAGAATGGTTCATACACACACACACACACACACACACACACACACACACAGACACAGAGAGAGAGAGAGAGAGAGAGAGAGAGAGAGAGAGAGAGAGAGAGAGAGAGAGAGAGAGAGAGAGAGAGAGAGAGAGAGAGAGAGAGAGAGAGACAAGAGACAAGAGACGAGAGACGAGAGACGAGAGACGAGAGACGAGAGACGAGAGACGAGAGACGAGAGACGAGAGACGAGAGACGGGGGGGGGGGGATTGGGTAAATACGAAGAATGAGCCTGAGTACTATCCGTCAGGGTCAGCAAGTAGGCGGGTCAGATAGTGAGTACTTCGTCCTCCCTCACCCCTCCCTCCCTCCCTCCCTCCCCACCTCCGCCCATATCCCTACTACTGCTCCTACCCCAACCCTGAGCCTGCTCTTCCCCTGCCCAGCCCCTGCTCTTACTCCTACTCCTACTCCTACTCCTACTCCTACCATACTGCTCCACCTCGGTAGGAGGGGCCAGGCCGGAAATTTTAGGGGCGGAGAGGAAGCGGCATGGGGAGAGGTTAAGGGCACAGGGAAAGGGGGAGGCACATACTTTGTACGGAAAGGTGTTGCAAGGAAGGTCTGTGTCGAGGAAAGGCTGAGGGGAAGGCCAGCTGCAGGGTAAGCGAGAGAGGGACTGTGGTTCCTCCGCGGCAATCGCTCGTCAAGAACAATAACAGCAGCAACGACGACAAAAACACGCTCTTGAACAACAGCTCGTTTGTCCCCCTTGTCCTCTCTTCTCCGCGCGCTCTCCTCCTCCATTTTTCATCTCGGTTTTCTATCTATATTTTCTCTCTCACATTTCTCCTCAGCTGCTCTCCTGGTTTCTCCTCCCTCCTCTTTCCTCTTCCCCCTTCCACCTTCCTCTTCCTCTTCCTATTCCTCTTCCTTTTCCTCTTCCCCTTCCCTCCACCTCCCACTCACGCTGCAAGCACGCCCCTCACCCTGCCACCCACCCGCCCACACGTCCCCGCACACCAGCCCGACTGCAGTCACTCCGCCGCCAAGCATATGACGCGCGCAGGCGAGGGGACAGAACGCAAGCAGGCAAGCGAGATACCTAATAGGGAGGAACGAAGCAAAAGGAGATAAGAAGGGTGCATGGGTAGGTGGGGGGAAAGGGGGGGGTAGGATGGGGAGGGGAGGGGAGGTGGAGATGGAGGGGGAGGGGAGGAAGAAGGGGTGATGGGTTGGAATGAGACTAAGGGAGTTAGAGAGGTAGTGAGGAGAGGAGAGGAGTGTGAAGGGAAGGAGGGGGAAAGAGGGAGAATGATAGAAGTAAGGGAAATTAGGGAGGAAGACAAAGGAGGAAAGGGAGGGGAAGGTGAGACGTTGGAATGAGACGAAGGGAGTAGAAAAGTAGTGAAGAGAGGGAGATGGATGGGAAGGGAAGGAAAGAAATCAGAATGAAAGACGAGGATGGAGAGGAAGGGAGAAAGGAAGACCAGGAGGGAGAGGAAAGAAGGGAGGGAGGGAGGGAGAGAGGAAGGGAGGGAGGGAGGGAGGGAGAGGGAGGGAAGGAGGGAGACGTGGAGGGTGAGGAAGGAAGGCAGGGAAAGAAAGGAAGGAAGAAACGGACGCCGAGCCCGAGGCCAAGTGCAAGCCCAGCCAGCGAGGCCGCCACCCGCGTCCAGCCAGGCGGAGGCGCCGCCCACGCCCGTCGTCTCTGGCGGAGATGCTTGGGCGGCGGACATGCAGTGCTTGTGATGGATGAATTACTGCATGAATCTCCTTCCTTGCGCTTGCATGTTTGCGCAGACGCTTGGCTAATTAGCTCCTCCCACACAACCAGGTTGCATACTTGGGATCACGCTTGGGGGGGGGGGGGGGGATGGAGCGAGGGAGCGAGGAAGCGAGGAAGCGAGGTAGAGAGAAGTAGAGAGAGAGGTAGAGAGGGAGAGAGATGGAGGGACGGACGAGTAGGAGGTGGGGTGGGAGAGGGAGTTGGGGGAGTGTTTATTTACGTGTTTTTCGTGTCTGCATTATTATATGCGTACATTTGACTTTTATTTGCGAGGGAGTCTGTTTTTATTCGGGTGGGGTTGGGGCTCGCCGTCTGCTCGTCTGTCTGTCTCCATCGAACCGTGTGACCCCCCCCCCCCCCACTTAATCGGAGATGATTCTCAGACGTCAGATATCTGCGTGGGTGCGATCCTTGGCCCCATCCTCTGACCTTTACACAGTGCCCATGGCGTTGTCCTATTTCCTCTCGGTGGATTTCCTCTCTCGAAGGCGTCCGTTACTCCACTGTTCGATGCAACGGCCCGTGGGACCCGAGTTGACCCGTTACGACCCGTTACGACCCGTTACGACGACCTGAATTCCCCCGTGTCAGTTTGTCGTTCCTTTGACTTCGTGTTTGAAAAATGGTTGGTCGAGAAAGAGGGGGGGGGGGGTAAAAGACCGGCTGAGTGAGTCGACGTTTCCCGCCAAGGAAAATAATG
>BOPN01002372.1:52500-62500 GCA_017312705.2 Penaeus japonicus | reverse complement strand
TTTAACCCCTTCTCCCTCCCCCTCCCCCTCCCAGGGCCTGCCAGCGTGCGGATGATCTCGACGAATGCGTCGCCGCCCATCCCGCTGCCGGTGCAGGTGCCGCCCGGACACGTCGTGCAGCAGATCGTGGACGAGACGGGCACGCTCAGGCACGTCATCCTGTCGGCGCAGCCCGTGCCCATGCCCATGTGCCCCTATGTGAGTCACGGACAGTTACCGCTTCATTGAGTTTTTTTCCTTTTTTTCCTTTTTTTCTTCTATCTTCTTGCTCTTTGTGGGGTCAGTTGCTACTCTTTGTTTGTTAGTAGAAATTGCTTCTGTTTTTTTTTATGTTCTGTTTGATGTATTTATTGTTTTATTTAAGAGGGGGCTTATAAGAAACTAAAATCGGTATCATTGTTCTATTTCCAAAGCCATTTTTTGTTCAAGTAGATACAGCTGCGATTGCCATTTTGCTTATCTTAACAGCGGCAGCGCTAATTGCCACGGGTGTTATCATTGCTGTATGTGGGAGCAGTCAGTGTTATTTTTGAGTCTGCTTCTGTCTCCTCTGCTCGGACGAACACCGCCCTAGAAGGACCGCGGAATTGTACCTTGTTAAACGTTTTATATGTAGTGTCTAATATTTATGCAGATGAAGCTAAGAACAACATCGTCTGGATGAGAAAAAAACATGGTTAAGATGGAGAGGGAGATAAGAAGGGGGTGGGGGAGGAAGAGGAAGGGAGAGAGAGAGAGAGAGAGAGAAGGAGAGGAAGAGGAAGGGAAAGAGAGAGAGAAGGAGAGGGAGAGGAAGGAAGAGGGAATAAGAGAGTGGCAAACAGTGAGACCAACTAATGGAAAAAGGAGAGACGGGATAGAAGAGATTGAACCAAAGAGAAGAAATGGAAGGAGGACAAACGATAGAGAGGACAGTAGGTAGATAGATTGATAGATGAATGGCAGAGGGGAGTAAGACTGAAAACAGAGGGACAAAAAGGGAAATATATATATATATATATATATATATATATATATATATATATACACATACATACATACATACATACATACATACATACATACATACATACATACATACATACATACATACATATATATATATATATATATATATATATATATATATATATATATATATATATATATATATAATATGGGAACGAGAAAACACAGAAATGAAGAGAAAGAGAGGGATAGGAAAAGAGACAGACACACACACACAGAGGAGAGAGGCGAGTGTAGGGCTTCCACTGGTTTTATTGTGTTACGCAAATCAACCTTTGCGTTACAGCGCCCACTTATGTAAGGGGGGCGGCTGGAAGAGCTCATGGCATCGGTCATGCGCCATGCACCGCTGCGTGTGTGTCGTGGTGTGACTCTGTGCATGTCCATTATCATCATTAGAAGATTCACATGTTACGTTCACCGCGGTGTAAACATGCTATTTTCACCGTGCAATTAACCTTCAACAGCCACTGCGCGCACACATATATATTTATTTCTTTATGACGTATGATTTAAACCTGTTGCAATAGCTCTGTAATGTGAACTGCTTTCGTAAGCCTTGCGATTAACGGTTCGAATATAGCGTGAGAATAAAACCTGTTGAGCGAGACAGAATGACCGTTTAAATTTAGATGGAAAAAATCGGACTTTATTTTTTTTCCTTTTTTATGCTTTTCTCCAGTTATTATTATTTTTTTAACCCTTTGTTGTTTTTAACGATTTTGAATTCCTTTTTTATATTCGTTTTTACCTCGCTGTCTCCTGTTTACATTTTCCCCCATCTTGTGTCTATTTCCACATTGTTTGAACTCGTTTCTCCAACTGTATAGTCCTTCGTCATTCTCCAGTTTTTCGTTTTCAATTTGATTTTCGTGAAAGGACGAATTCTCGAATCCTCTCCTGCGGCTTACCGAGAGGAGAAAACGGTGCCTTCTTCATTTCTAATCCGGAGCCAACCAGGGGCGAGCTCTCGGCTGGCGGTTTTAGAGGACGAGCGATGGAGGCGCTCGCTCGGTAAGAAGGGAGAGGAACACGGGCACACGCACACGCACACGCACACGCACACGCACACGCACACGCACACGCACACGCACACGCACACGCACACACACACGCACACACACACACACACACACACACACACACAGAGAGAGAGAGAGAGAGAGAGAGAGAGAGAGAGAGAGAGAGAGAGAGAGAGAGAGAGAGAGAGAGAGAGAGAGAGAGAGAGAGAGAGAGAAGGCACAGAGGCTGCAGAGTCGAGTCGATTCAAGTTTCGCTTGTGGGGGATTTTCCGTGTTAACAGCTGGCCGCGCCGTGATTTATCCTGTGTGCCATTTGATCAGCTTATTTATTAGTGTTGTTGTTCTTACGACGATTCTTATTATTGTTATTACTGATATTGTTATTATGATCATGATTGTTTTCATCATTGTTATCACTGATATTGTTTAGTTATCATCATCATCATCATCCTGATCATCATCATGTCACGTCACCTTTAATACTAGTATGAGTTTTAAATTACTGTTACTGTTATATATTCTGTTATGAGAGAGCGCCGGGGAGGCTAGCAGCCGGCCGCCAGAGGTCGCTATAACAGGTGGTCGTTGCAGCAGGGCTGCCGCGCGGCAACAATTGTCATGCAACCTCCTCCGGGTCATGGGCAGCGACTCTCGCATTGGAGCGGCGCTCGTAAACTGCCATGCGCGGCGTGCGAAGCGTGGCGTGGCGGTCACACGACTTACGATGCGTTGCGTCTGACCGCCGTCATGCGCCGCGCGGGACCGTGTGCATCATGCACTCGCGCTCGGCTGTCGTTTTTGTTTAGTTGCACCGAAAGGGAAGGTTACCCAAAGCGAAGGATGGAACGACAAAGAAGTGTGAAAAGTAGAGATAGGAGGAGACGGGAAGGACAGGAAAAGGGAGACGGCGAGGGGAGACGACGAGGGGAAGGAGAAGGGGCGATGAGGCTGCCTGCCGAGTGTGATGTCACTCGGGCGGGGTTGAAGGAGGCGCTCTGGGCGGGAAGGCGGAGCGGAGTGGCTCGGCGCCCCTGCTCCCTGGCGGCGCCCGCGGGAACTAGGCCACCAGAGTCTTCCTCCTTCCCCCCCTCCGGTAGGTCTTCCTCCTCCCACTACCATCACACCACCACAACATCGCATACTACTAGTACCATTACCATTACCACTACTACTACTACTACTACTACTACTACTACTACTACTACTACTACTACTACTACTACTACTACTACTACTACTACTACTACTACTACTACTACTACTACTATTACTGCTGCGACTACTACCAATACTACTGCTGCGACTACTACTACTACTACTACTACTACTACTACTACTACTTCTAATACTTCTAATACTTATACTACTACTACTTCTAAAACTACTACTACTACTACTTCTAAAACTACTACTACTACCACTACTACTACTACTACTACTACTACTACTACTACTACTACTTCTTCTTCTAATACATCTTCTTCTAATACTTATACTACTACTACTTCTAATACTACTACCACTACTACTACTACTACTACTTCTAATACTTCTAATACTTATACTACTACTACTTCTAAAACTACTACTACTACTACTACTACTTCTAAAACTACTACTACTACTACTACTACTTCTAATACTTATACTACTACTACTACTACTACTACTACTACTGCTACTATTTCTACCTCTATTACTTTTTACTTCTATCTCTACTTCTGCTCCATCAATTTCTGCTTTTGCTTCTGCTACTACTATAATAATACTGTATCTACTGCTGCTATTACATTTTTTTTTAAGTGGCCTATTTTTTTATTTATTTAACATTGATCATACATATTACATTATACTCCGCACTACGACAACTACTACTACTACAACTATTGCTACTACTACTTCTACCACTACTATTACTATTACAACAACTACTACCACTACAGCTACTACTACTTGTACCACTACTATTACTACTACTACTACTACTACTACTTCTACTTCTACTTCTACCTCTACCATTACTATTACTATTACTACTACTATTACTACCACTACCATTACCACCAACACTACTATTACGTCTACCACCACCACCACCACTACTACTACTACTACTATTACTACTACTACTACTACTACTACTACTACTTCTACTACTTCTACTACTATTACGTCTACTGTCACCACTACTACTACTACTACTACTATTACTAGTACTACTTTGCCCATACCGGCTGCCCTCCTTCCCTCTTCGCCTGTTCCTTCTCCTTCCCTTTGTCTTCCCCTTGCCTCACCTCGACCTTCTTCATTCTTCGTCTTTCCTTTCCCTCCTTCCTCCTCCTCCTCTTCCTCCTCAACCTTCTCTTCTCCCCTTCTTCTTCCTCCTCCTCCTCCTCCTCCTCCTCCTCCTCCTCCTCCTCCTCCTCCTCCTCCTCCTCCTCAACCTCCGCCTATTCCTCCTCCTCCTCCGCCTTCTCTTCATCCTCAACCTCAATCTCCTCTTCCCCAACCTCCTCCTTCACCTCTTACTCCTCGTCGTCGTCGTCGCCCCCCCCCCCTCCCCTCTTCCTCCTCTTCCTGCTTCTGTTACTCCTCCTCCTCCTCCTCCTCCTTCTTCTTGATCGTCTCTGCTTGTTTACCTAACACACGGGACATGTGTCCAGTCCCTTACACGAGTCTCTGACCTCGGCTTCGGATATTGGGAGGCGCTGCCACGTGAATCCGCGAGGTCGTCCTGTGAACGAGTCCTGTGCGACCCCCCTCCCACCCTCACGTTACACACACACTCACACTTGCAAGATTGTGCTAAAGGACTCGGGAGAAGTGCAACAAAGAACCGCCATTTCTACGCACTTGTCCTGCTTTCAACCGAGTAGAAGTTCCCGCCGAGGGAATGGGAGGAGGGCACTGATGTGGTTACCAGGCGTGGATGTAAACAGAGGGTGAACGCGCTCGCCAGCCCTCCACCCTCCCTCCCCTGTCTCTACCTCTACCTCTTCCCCGCTCTCCCTCACCCCCCAACCCCCTATCCCACCTCCCCTCTCTCTCCTCTTGCTCCTCCCTCCCTCTCTGCCCCCACCTCCCCCACCGCCACCATGTTACACTCATATCTCTCCTGACACCCTCCCCTCAGCCCGCTTGTATCACGTACACGCCACAGTAAACGCACGCGCGAGCACGCACGTGCACACTTATCTATTGCCTATGTAAGACATCAGGAAGCACATGTAGTGAGGGAGGGAGAGAGTGACAGACAGGCAGACAGCAAGACAGACGTATAGACAGACAGACAGACAGACACAGACAAACGGTGAGAGAGAGACCAAAACCGAGACGGAGACTGACCGACCCAATAACCCACCCAAGGACGGACAAGCAAGTCAACGAACAGTCACGCCAGCGAGCAAAGGGCGACGCACGTGTCCCGCGTAAGGGGCGACAGTCGGTGGGTGTTCCGGGCCCGGGAGAGCAGCGGTCGCGCGAGCGCCGCACGGGGAGAGGGAGAGGGGGGGAGGGAGAGGGAGGGGGATAGGGAAAGGGAGGGGGAGAGGGAAAGGGAAAGGGGGAGAGGGGGAGGGAGAGGGAGGGGGAAAGGGAAAGGGAAAGGGGGAGGGGGAAAGGGAAAGGGAAAGGGAGAGGGGGGGGGAAGGGAGAGGGGGAGGGAAAGGGGGAGAGGAGGAGGGGGAGGGGGAGGGAGAGGGGATTGCAGGGTAGTAGGTGGTTAATGGGGAGGAGGGGAGGGGAGGGGATGGTATGGTGTTGGGAGGTGAAGGTGGAGGTAAAGGGGGATGAGGGTAGAGGGTGGAGGTTCAGCAGGGAGCGAAAGGGGGAAGAAGATGGTGACAAAGGATAAAGGGAGGAGGGAAGGAAGGAGAGATGGACGGGAATAAGGTAGAGAAGGAAAGAGGGAGAGAGAGAGATGATAGAGAAGGAAGAGTGGGAGTCTGGGGGAAGGGAGGAGAACCAGGACATACCCAGTTAGCAGGTGTTACGTTCTAGGATGTTTGTGAAGGACGCTCGACTGACAGGGAGAAGGATGGGACCGGAAGTGTTGCGTCATTTTTTTTTACCGAGTCGTCTTTTTTATTCTATGTAACAAGGGTTAACAGGGGAAATATGGCACATGGCGTAGCAAGTCTGCAAATTGCACAGGATACGGATATAACATGGAACAGAGTGAGAGGGAGAGGGAGAGAGGTAGGTGAGAGAGAGGAGAAAGAGGAAGAAAGGAAAGGAGCGAGGGAGGGAGGGAGAGGAAGGAAGGAAGGAAGGAAGGAAGGAAGGAAAGAAAGGAAGGAAAGGAGCGAGCGAGGGAGGGAGGGAGAGGAAGGAAGGAAGGAAGGGAGGAGCGAGGGAGGGAGGGAGAGGAAGGAAGGAAGGGAGGGAGGGAGCGAGGTAGGGAGAGAAAGGAATGAAAGTAGGGAGGGAGAGAGGAAGGGAAACAAAAGAGTGAAAAAGAAAGAGCGAAAGCTACAAATTCGGATTCATTTGAGAAGCAGCAAGTGTTGTCCATCTTGAAGGAGTCTTGGCGATAGAGGTGTCTATGTTTCCTTTGTTCCGTCGATGGAATTCCCTTCCTTCCCTTCCCATCCCTTCCCATCCCTTCCCTGGTCTACGCCCCGCCCCACGCCGTGTACCGTGCTCCCTGTCCTAATGTTCCCCTGGCGTACCCTGATGTACCCTGGTGTACTCTGGATTCACTGCCTTGATGTGGCTTCGGCTGAATCTGGACTCCTTTGTCTTTGCGTAATGTAGCATAATCTTGCGTGACCTATTTTGTGCTATACTCTGAGGTCCGCCATTACAAGCTAGTGATTTTCAACGTACCTTTATTTAGTTTTCCCTCCTTCGGTTGCTTTACTGCCTACTCGTTTGTCTTCCCATCTGATAGATACGGGGGTACGTTTTACTCGTAGCTACCGCAGGTCCCTCGGAAGAACAAAGACATAAGGGGGCCCTGTGTCGGACATGCCTCCTCCCTCTTGTGGGTACGTCATTGCACCCACCCTCATCCGCATCCTCGCCCACAGGACCCATACCATTGTCCATACCATAGCCCATACCAACACCCCTTTATCCTTATCCGGGCTCCTATGAACCTTGCAAGCTGAGAAATGTATTCTTCGCGTGGTTCTAAAGTTCATATCCGATACGCTCGTTAAAGATAATGAACGCGGGCAATTACTCTGATTTTGAATTCCATAAAAGCGTCCTCAGATTAGCCAAGTTATTGATTATTCATCTTTATCGGTCAGACGGGGTGAATTATTCCCGTTGGGGGAAAGGGGAGGGGGTCGTTGTGAACGACACAGGTGATCGCATTTTGAATCTGATGACGTCAGGCCACTTCATCGGCTCACCTGTCATTTGCGGCCAATTAAAGAGACGGAGATAACCACCTGCGAGGGGCATGGTTATCACCGTTTTTCATCATTCTTTTTTCTGTTTTATAAATAACCGATGTGACACTCACATCCTGTAGCAATAAAGTTAATTTGAGATATTGAGTGCGTGTGAGTTAGAACCTGGACAGCCCGGGTCGAGTGTAATAAGAAAAAAATATGGAGACTTTTTTTTTCTTTTTGTAGAACATTTCCTCAGCAATGTTATGGTGTTGGAACAGAATTCGTGTGTTTGTCCTTAGGGAAAGAATGCTTCGCTGCACTAAGGAAATGGTGAAACGAGAGAGGGAGTGAGTGAGTGAGAGTCGAGAGAGAGGGAGAGAGGGAGAGAGAGTGAGAGTGAGAGTGAGAGTGAGAGTGAGAGTGAGTGTGAGTGAGTGAGTGAGAGACGTGAGTGAGTGAGAGACGTGAGTGAGTGAGACGTGAGTGAGACGTGAGTGAGACGTGAGTGAATGAGTGAGTGAGTGATGGAGTGAATGAGTAAGTGAGGGAGTGAATGAGTGAGTGAGGGAGTGAATGAGAGAGACGAAAGAGATAGACGTTCGTTTGTCCATAAATGGAGGAACGAATGGAAGAGTCAGAGGCAAAGAGGGAAGACGTCCCAGAGGAGAGAAAGAGACAATAGAGAAGATGATACAGAGGAGAGACAAAAGAATAAACAAAGACAGAGAAACCAGAGATGACCGCAGAAAGAAGCGCAAGCAAAGAGAGCGAGAGAGTCAAGGCCGTTCCCAGTGTCGAGAACACAACACAGGGGAAAAAAGCTCGGTTAGGTGATCCCGCTTTTCTGTTTGCTGTTGCTGTTTGTTTGCAGTGTGTGTGTGTGCGTGCGTGCGTGTGCATGTGCATGTGCATATGATCGATTGCACTGTATTGTTGCTGTAGTTGTTTACTTAGGGTTCTATATTATCCATTTCCTCCAAAAAGCAGTAATAGTAGTAGTAGAAAGAGAAAGGGATGACGTACAAGAAGAAATAAACAATGAACAAAGAAAAGAGCAGTCCTAAGCAGCAGTGAAAAGGGAAGGAAAAGGAAAAAGAAAGAGAGAGGGAGAGAGGGAGAGAGGGAGAGAGGGAGAGAGGGAGAGAGGGAGAGAGGGAGAGAGGGAGAGAGAGAGAGAGAGAGAGAGAGAGAGAGAGAGAGAGAGAGAGAGAGAGAGAGAGAGAGAGAGAGAGAGAGGGGGGGGGGGGGGGGGGGGAGGACAACGGAAACACGCTCACTCGGAAACAGAGGCAAAGCCTACGGGAATATTGATACGAATTTTAAGAGCAAAGTGCGGCGCGTCTCCAGTGCTATGACTTGCAGTCCTAAGGAACGTAAGGTCTTCTTTTAAAACTAAAAGCTCGAGAGAAGAGAGAAGAGAGATGAGGAAGAGAAATAAGTGAGAAGAGAGAAGAGAGGAAAGAGAAAAGAGAAGGAGACATGAGAGAGGGGGAAAGAGAAAAGAGAAAGAGACATGAGAGAGGGGGAAAGAGAAAAGAGAAGGAGACATGAGAGAGGGGGAAAGAGAAAAGAGAAAGAGACATGAGAGAGGGGGAAAGAGAAAAGAGAAAGAGACATGAGAGAGGGGGGGGGGGGGAAGAGGAGGAAAATAGAAGCAGCCTCACACAGAAACGGAAGGAAAGCCTGGAGGGGAAATCATCGCGAATTTGAAAAGCATAGTGCGTTGCTTCTCTGGTGCTATGACTTGCAGTCTTAAGGAACGTAAGATTTTTGTTTTAAAGCGAAGAAGCCGATCAAAATTCACGCGACGAGAGAGTAAGGAGAAGTTTACAAAGGGTCCTTTATCGCTGTTTTAATGAGATTTTCTTTTTTATTATTATTATTATTTTTTTTATTTACTTAAGTGGCGTGACAAGTCTCTTGCTGAGTTGCTATTGCATAATGACACTCAAGAATCTCGAGAATCTTGGAAGGCAATGATACGGGGTTTCTTCGTGTTCTCCTTTGTTATTTAACCATGCCTTGGAAATTGGGTGCGGCTCGGGTCATGAATAGCCGCTGTCTTTGGTGAACGATGATGAATAAGAAAAAAAAAATCGGTACAATTTATTGAAACGACTTTTTTTTTTTTTTACCTCAAGAAAGGCAGATAAGATGCAAGATCACTCCGATGTATCTGCTGCTTGGCAATTTCTCTCCACAAATATCAATAAAAAAAATCCCGTTGATTTCACCAAGCAAATGTTTGGTTTTGTTCTCATCGCTCCGGGTTGGCGCTCTGTCGGCCTCGATGCTCACTTCTTTTGCCTTTCCCTTCCTGGTATCGCCTTTTACTCGCCCTCTCCTCGTCGGCTTTTTTCGTCTTTATCGCTTTTGGAATCCCCCCGGCCTCACTCTGGGATTCTCTCTTCTTTCTCATTCTCTCCTTCCATTATCCCTTTCCCTCTCCACCGTTTTCTCCCTCTCTCTTCTTCTTCTTCTCCTCCTCCTCCTCCTTCTCCTCCTCGTCCTCGTCTTCCTCCTCCTCCTCCTCCTCGTCCTCCTCCTCCTCCTCCTCCTCCTCCTCCCTCCCCCCCTCCCCCTCCCCCTCCCCCTCTCTCCCTCCTCTCCTTCCCTCCCTCCCTC
>BOPN01002372.1:32500-50000 GCA_017312705.2 Penaeus japonicus | reverse complement strand
GTCGCTTGGCAGAGGAGCTTCCTGGGAATGCTCGAAGGAAAGCTCAATCGCGAGGATTAACTTCATGAATTGGTCCGGTCATTCATGTTGAGACAACTAGCATATTCGTAAAAAGAAGTTATTAGTTAGTTCATTAATGGGACTTTTAAAAGAAGGAGTAAGTGTAGGGAACGAGATAGTTACGTCTATCAACGGAAAAGAGCGCGTTTTTTACAAGAGTATGACGCCGTTTGTAGTTAAGAAAATGGTTTAGCGTGTCGATTAAAGTGAAGAGAAGAAACAAAATGACGGTAAATGAAATGGCTAGAGGAATGTGGCATCGCTGTGCGAGTGTGTGATGACGTGTAGTATATCCTCCTCTCCCTCCTTCCCCCTCCCCCTCCCCCTCACACATACACACCCTCTTCCACGCCACTCAAAACTGAAATATTCATTTGTCCGGTCCGTTGCTGATCTTTCCGTGACTTAATTCACTAGTTGTAGTCTATTGTGACGGGAAATAACAGTAAATCAACAACGAGAGAAAGAGTATGGGGAGAAATATGTTGCGTTGAGAGTGCAATCCGACTCCCCCTCTCCTCCCCCCCCTCCTCCCCACCCGCCCCTTCTGACACGTAGTATATGCCACGTTGCCACATTGGCCAGTGTGTTGGCCATTTTTTCGACCTTTTTCGCCGTAGCTCTCGCATTATATCTCCGACTCGGCCACCTAACAAAAAAATGAGGTGAGGCGAACGCTTCAAATTCAAAGGAGAGTCTAGGAAACGCGAAACACAAAGAGGAAAAGACTTGGAAGGTCACCGGGGCGCCGGTCACAGCCTGTCCCGACGTTGGTTTGCAAACGGCTATTTTCTCGAGGCATTTTCACGCCTATAAGTACATCTTTGCTCTTTTCCTAGGGATTTCATGGGGCGGTGAAAATTCCCGTCGACTCCCCTATTTGTGAAACAACAGATCATGAAGTCGACCATGCGCAAGGTAGCCTTGTAGAGATAAGAATGAAAAAAAGAGCGAGATATCTGGCGAGACTCGAGTCGTCTCCGCATTCCGACTTACCTACCTGTGTGTTGCTCTTGTCACGTAATATTTAGTCAGTGACATAAGCTAGCGGTTTCCCCCAATTGTTGATTATCACGGCGACAGGAGTGGGTTTGTCTCGTGATATACAAGTTGGTGGTGTTCATGGGCGGCGGTGTTATCGTGGGTACAGGCAAGCACGCCCAAGTTGAATAAACAACTGTTGAGGAACATGCTTGTGCAGTTTACAGTGTGGAATGCAAATTCCTGGAAGCGTGATTGTAAACTCGGTGCAAGAATCACGGGCGAGTGTTAGCTAGAGAAGCGTTAGCAGTGAAATAAACTAACGCCCGGTGTTAGAAAACCAACGTAACTACAGGATAAAGTGTTTTGTAATATGCGTGAAGTGCTTGAAAGGCGGAAAACTGTCGTGTATCCCGTGCATGACATCTGTAATGTTAAGTGACATGTAATCATTTAAATCAACGTGTGATGAGGAACGTAATTCGCCTGCACGTGGTTTTATAATTCGACCATATTGTTTGGTTCGAGTGGTTGAAGCAGACAGCAGATAAGGAAAGGTTTTAGTGCGATGATGAAGGGTTTAAAAAAAAGTGGTCGAAATCGATGCCAGAAATGTGCGATATTTGATTCTCGCTTAAGTCTTCGATATCCTCCGTAACCCCCATGGGAATTTTGCCTTTTTTAAGGATTTCGAGATGAATAGAAGGGCTTTGAGAAAAAGTTTATTATGTCTCTCCCCATTCATTACCATATACATACAACTAGACACACGAGTCAGGGACTCTCTTCTCATCAAGTTAGCAGTCAACTTCTAATTAAAGGATTGATTTGTACCAATAAAAGTTAAGCAATTTTGAATTGGTCTAATGAGGTCGTTAACTGAGTCTTAACCGGATGTAATTGTTAGGAATTTGTTGAAGTGCTTGCTGGAGGGAGCTCTCTCGTGCTCTCATTACCGAATGTATTGTATTATATGTTGGAAATATGTATATTTGCCATGTACATATTTAAGATATATTTGAGATATTTAAGGAGCGAAAGCGAAAAGACTTCTATATAAATATATATACATATTTATTATATATATATATATATATATATATATATATATATATATATTTATTTATTTATTTATTTATTTATTTATTTATCACACACACACACACACACACACACACACACACACACACACACACACACACACACACACACACACACACACACACACACACACTAGTTTTCGGAAATCGTTCTTAAAAGTTTGAATGTCCGACGCTGGGAAACGTGTTATTCTTTTATAACATGCGGCCATGTTTGGCAGTGTGACTTCAGGCTGACGATTTGCCACGTTTCCTCTGTGGACTTATAAATATTTTTTATTTTTTTTCTGCAGAATGAGCAGAGGAAAGCCACAATAGAAAGATAAATCAACATATACATACATTAGACGTTAACAATTAGATTTGTAGATTAGGATGTACAGTTAAACACAAAAAGTAATGTGACGATTTAGTACAAGGTATATCCACTTAAGGCCTAGTTTATATCCAACCTGAATCGTCCTACGTGCGCGCGCCAGAAGAGCAAGGGCATTGCACGAGCCATCATTATGCAACGGCAGGACGTACAGGCAGCGCCGGGGGACGTGCGCATGTAGTCGATTTTCAAATGCGGTTCATGATATTAGTCATTAAGCAATGCGAGAGTAAGATAAGTGCTGCGCCGTCCATCCATCACCCTTTTGGAGTAGCCCCAGAACAAATAACGGCTGCGAATAGTCGTTCTCGGGAAGGGGAGAGGAACTATCATTACTTCATTTAAACAGCTTTGAAGGGACGCGTTCTTCAGCACATGATAGTCCAGCTGTTCCCCGTCCCGACAGCTGGTGGTAATAAGCCATTGCCGAGCGCAGATGACGAGGGTTTGAAATATTAATGTGTGACAGTAAGAGTAGTGATGGAGGCGGAGTTATTACGGAGGGCGCTGATTAGCTTTCGCCGTCGGGGTCAGATTCCGTTCCGAGGGTCTTACACGCGGTGATGATCGAGTATTGGAGAATTAAGGGTTGGCGAGGGCGAGGGGGTGAAAACTCAAATGGATTGAGGTGTTTATGATGACCTTTTTTTCTCTCTGAAGGCCACGTTTTGCTGTTTGTTTGCGTTAAATGAACTTGGGCGAGTGACGAGATCGCGAAGGTGGTGAGAGTTCCACGTTATCGAAGTCGCAAACGGCAAATATCAACATCGGCTCGCCATTAGAGAGGAAGGAGAGAGAGAGAGAGAGAGAGAGAGAGAGAGAGAGAGAGAGAGAGAGAGAGAGAGAGAGAGAGAGAGAGAGAGAGAGAGAGAGAGAGAGAAAATCTTCCCGGGCCTGGCGAATACGACTCACATCTGGGATAGCAGACGTCAGCCACCACATGCGCCTGGTGGCAAGGCGTCTTGGCCTCCAGATGGTGTGGATGAATGAACTATCAGGAGCGACTGAAGAGCAAGAAGACAGCTGGTCTGACAGGAGGTTGAGAGGAGAAAACCAGCTGTTGCAAGGACGGAGCAACAGGAGACAGGAGGTCGAGAAGAACAGCCTCAGACAAGGAGGAACAGATAGCTAGGGTCTGAGCCAGCTGGCTCAAGGACGCCAGGCCAAGTAGAACGTTCAAGCAGGAGGGGAAACTGTCAACACCTCTAAAATGGTACTTAGCAAGGGTCAAGAGCAGGCGCCGGACAAGGACTCTGCTGTCTCGCCTGCCTCACATGCCACTGACCCCGGCGCGGTGACCTCCCAGTTCTCGGCCGAAGAGACTCGGCTCTCGAAGGTCATGTCTGCTGACTCTCAGACCACAGGTGATATTTCCCAGACTATTACTGATGATTTTGAGACCACACACGACGTTGCTGACCCAGACTCCACTCAGGCCACTATAGCAAACTCCAAGCCCAAAACTGCTGTCTCAGGGTCCTTTCAGACTGTAACTGTAAACTCGAAAGACTCTTTGATTGCAAGTGCTGAGTTGGAGGCCTGGCAGGCCAAAAGTGGAGGAGCTCATACCACTAAACCCAATGATCACAGTACTGAGCATACACCGATTGCAGCAACCAGTTCTGAGGCATCACGAACAGTAAAAAGCAGGAGAGAAACCATCCAAACTGTGGCGGCAGGTCCTATGATTTCCCAGAGCTGCAGTCCAAGCACTGTCTCTCTCCAGACCACTAATTCTGTCACTGAGACCTCACAAAGATCACAGACCACACCCAAAAAGAAGACAAAGAGAAATGGAGGAGGAAAAAGTAACCAAAAGGAAGAGACTACTGAATCAGCAGCTGAAGGCAGTGCATCTGGCAGCACAGGAACGACTGGCACCAGTAAGCCGTCGCCACCCATGGTCTTGCGAGTGAAGGGTCCCGATGGTCAAGTGACCACATTCATGCTGGTGGTATGTGTAATAGGACAGTATAGTGGACTTGGCCAAAGCTTCTTGCTGTAAAACATGATTGTGTGTGCGTGTGTGTGGATTGTCATGTATATGAATATATACATGTGCACATGCACTGTTGAGAGACCTTTTGATTTGGTTGATGCTTTTGTGATGGTACAGGTGGTTGAACCTTGCTTGGGGTTTTTCCTTTTACACATTGTTACATGTTATTATCATTGTGCTTTATGACTTCCTTTTTTTCTGGATCTTTTGATGTTGTTTTAGACGCCTTAGTTTTTCCCTCTATCCCTCTCCCTATCACTTGTAATAAATTGTTAAGATGGTGATTCTGGTTTTATTTTGTTATGTTATGATATATTTTTAGTGTTATTATATTTCCTTTTTTTTATGATCATTTTCTTGAAAATTATAATTATCATAGTAGTAGTAGTATTGTTGCTGTATTATTTTTCTTTTTCTTTTTCCACATGCTGAATGTTTGTTTGTGGGTTACCAATAGTTTCTTTGCTTCTCTTATTTCATTCTTATTTCATTCTGCACATCATAGATTCTCCCGAGCCAAGGGAACTGTTCAAACCTGAGTGTGGTGCAATTATGTCTGGGCAACAGTCTTTGTTTGTTTGTTTTTTTCTGATGGTTACTCATATTTGTTATATGGAGTCTTTCTGCATCTTACTGTTGATAGAAGGAGAGGTAGAGAGTAAAGGAAAGAACTGCGAGATTTGAGTGAAATAAGAGAGCACTAATGTTGCGAATTTTAGATTGGAGGGAAAAGGTTGTAAGCTTCCATTTTGAATAGCTTGTATCTGGTGAAAGGTTTAATGATTTTAGAAAGTAGAAGCTTTGGAAAGGTTAGATTAAAGATGAAATGAAGCTATAGGAATTTAGACAGAGAAGTTTGTTTGTATGTAAATGCAAATAGCCGTATTTCTTCAACCTTTAACTAATACGGATGAACTTCCTGTAATTGCCGAGAGGAATGTCTCGCCTAGTCTAGTTTTGTCAAAGATAAACCATATGAAGACTAACCAGTATCTTATCAAATTCTTTGCTTTTCTTGTCAGGGTCCAAATGCAGGACAAGGCCCACCCCAGTTCTTTGGACCCCCACCCGCGGGACCTCCTCCCCAGGGCTACGTGCCCCCATATCAACCACCACCACAATACTCCCCTGTGGTGTCTCCGCCTCTGACACAAGGTATGGGCATTTGTTTTATATTTGTTATTGTTATTACTTTGATTCTTATATTGGTAATTTGTATTATTAACATTATTATTGTAATTATTATTTCTTTATTACTGTTGTTCAATATTTTTAAAAATTATTATTATTATTAAGATGTTAGAATACATATGGAAATTTAATCAAGGATTATGCCAAAATTATTTTGTGTATTTTGTATTTGTCTCATCATTATGTCAAATCATCATTCTCCTCTAGCCTCGCCACCACCTCACTACACCCAGAAGTCAGAGCGGCACATGCGCCAGTATGAAAAACCTCGAAAGTATTACCAGCGACAACCGCAGCACCAACATGTCAACAAGTCTGGATCAAGCAGCCTACACAGCACCCCTCCCTTATCCCCGAAGAAAGGTATGGAAGCAGGTTTTGCTTTATCAGGATTTATTCTTTGGAGCCGTTTAAGTCATTTCAGGACATAACTATTGACTTTGATTCTAGGGTGAGATATAGAGCTCTTCTTTTGAACATCAAAGGAAAGTGGATCATGGTTCATAAATGTTGTAAAACCTTGGTTGATTAATCAATACAATCATTACAGCTAGTCAACTAACATTCAAAGTGAACGAACCATCTTTTATGGGTGGGAGGGGGGGGGAAGATATCCAGTTGCCCTGATCATTACTTATGCAGATTGCTATACCCAATTAACATTGATGACTGTTGTTTGCGCACCACAGTCACAACTCGCTTGCTTGAAGGTTTGAAAGCTAGGAGTGAGATTTTGATTCATGCTGTTAATGGATGGACAGTCTCCTCCAAACATCCTTTCCATTCTAGATAGAGTGCTCATAAGCTATATCTAAAGTAAGAAAAAACTTGTCTGCCAGTCACTCACTTGTTTAACCAAGGGTCTGGCAGGTAGCCTTATGCACCCATACTGGGGCAGGGCTTGCAAGGTAATGATTGGGAGAGGCACTTATTAAATCCTTTACTGATACTTTGAGCAGTCAGTGGAATATCTTCATCATTGAGTGTTCCCTTTACACATTTTAGTGATTTATACTTTGCAAGATTACCTGCAGAAAGAGGGGGAGCAGCTCATGTACTCTCACCTTGGGTGCATCATGATATTTCAAGGGGACAGTATTTATTAACATAGTTGTCATTAACAGTAAACGCACGCATATTATACATTTCACACAGTAGCACTTGCAGATTTCATCAAACTACATGGTTTTAGAAAGTGTGAAATATGGGTTTACCGTATACGCTTGCTTACATTATGATTATTTATACTGAGGATTTTTCATCAATCTACAGAACTACTGCCACGGAAGATTGCCGGAGATGAAGAGATCCATGCTGAGGATGGTGAGGATCCCAGAAACAACCTCCACCTCCTCCTCTCTCAGGTTAAACCCCCCAAGGTATGCTCCTGACAGTCTATCATGCATTTTGCTCTGATATTGTTTTACTTGTGAGCTTCTGCCTTTTGGTGAAGCTGAATCTGTTTATATATGTTTTTCTTTATTGTTTTTTTCCCTTTTCTGCAGGTGATAAACTTGACCCCCTTTGAAGCTGTTCTCCAGTGGTCAGCACCAGAGCTAAGTAACCAACAGCAGGAGGAGATCCCAGTCTCAGAGCTCCTCTATGAGGTCTTCCTAAACAACAGCCTGCACAAGTCCATTGCTGCCACACAACTTACCATTAGTGGGCTTAAACCGGCCACAGAATATAGGGTCTAGTGAGTTTCATTTGTTCTTAGCAGACGGTAAACCTGCCAGATGTGTTACCAATGAATATGATAAAAGAAGATAGCTTAAATATGTTATCTAATATATATGTTACATGTTTTCCATGTCAAAATGTTTTGTTGCAAAATCTCTTATTTCTTCCAGCCTGCAATGTGTGTGTGGTGGTGTGCGTGGTGATCCAACAAATGTGACTCCATTCCATACTCATTCTACTGTGCCAGACACTCCACAGCAACCTAGGCTTTCATATAAAACGAAAACGTCTTTACAATTCAGGTATGTGTCAGTGTTATTATCTTTATTACATTGATAATTTTTTTTATAACAGAACAATGCTAGTGACAAGAAAAAAGGGTTATGTCAGTTTATGGCAGAGAATAGATTCAAGTTTGATTTTTGTCATCCATTAACCCATTCACGCCAGATGCCGTGCCATCATCTCGGGAATATTTCGCTCCTGCGAGATGATGTCCTATTGCATCATGATCTCTCCCTTTGAATACACATTTTACATAGTTACTTATGGATGTACTCATTGCACTTCCATTTGTTTAGACACATTGTTCTCGATTTATCAAAGAGAGAGAGAGAGAAATAGAAATAAAAATAGAAATAGAAATAGAGAGAGAGAGAGGGGTGGGGTGGGGGTCTCTCAGTATCCTGTCAAATCAGGCGGCTGTAGGGTGCTCTGAGAAGTGTAGCGCAGTATCATGTTGTGATAGATCTAGCATGTGGAGGCTGTGTGCGCTTATTATCTTCACAACGGGAGCAGCATTAGGCAAATAATCAGCTTGGCATGAATGGGTTAACAGTTAAGAAATTACTAAACTGAATTTGCTAACTACAGTGATTGGAAAATAATATAGAATAGAGTTTACTTGATACTTTTTGTATGTAGATAAAAAAGTGATATTTAATATTTAAGAGTTCCTTCGAGTGTGGACAAATCACAGGATTCCTTCACTCCTCTTACAGATGGAGTGCTGTCAAGGAGAATGGGTCAAGGGTGACAGCTTTTGTTCTGGAGTTGTATGGAGGCAGCGGAGGGAAATGGGAGGAGGTGTTCAGAGGGCGAGGAAAACAACACTCCATCACCAAACTCACCCCAAACACTCGCTACCATGTCCGTCTGGCTGCTGTTAATGATCTTGGACAGAGGTATAAAGATTTTCTAGAGACTGAAACAATATGCTTCTGAAGACAGAAAAGGGTATAACTGGCTGCATATTGTTTATGTATTTATTTTGTTCATTATTTTCTTTTGCTTACCCAACTCTTTGCCCTACAGTGACTTCAGCCCAGAGGCAGTGGCATTCACAAGTGGCGTGGCGCCCTCACAGCCTTCCCCACCCAGCCTAGAGCAAGCGTGTATAAATTCTCTTAGTCTAGGATGGTCTAAACAACCCCTTGAGGAAAGCTTTACCCTTCAGATGGAAGATTCACTGAATGGATATGGCTTTCGCCCAGTGTATAATGGCACTGACACAAAATACGAGTGTCAAGGCCTCAGAAGAAATGCAGACTACAAGTTTAGGGTAAGGGCAGTGCAATCATAACCTGTTGTATCTTATGTAATTGTTACTATTACTTTATATTTGTTTATATGTATGTGAAGAATACATAAATCCCTTCATTTTTATTTTACATATGATCTCTTTGGCAGCTGTTTTCCCACAATGATGAAGGTACATCACATCCTTCCGATATTGTTTGTTACCGCACACTGCCTGACCGCCCAAAACCACCCACTACTGTGAGTGTGAAAGGTCGACCCAAATCGAGCAAGTTGTTGTTAACTTGGTCACCTCCTGCTGACCATGGGGGCTCTACAGTGACGGATTACAGGCTAGAAATCGACAGAGGCAGTGGTACGTTTTTTGTGCTCTTTGTTTTAGATAAGAAGGATATCTCATTTCTCACAAAATGTGCTTTTTAGACAATAATGGACACACGAGTCTCTTTTTTTATTCTTCTGATAAAAGATTATGGTAAATTCATTTGTGCTGAAAAGATATAAATAGCCTCTGCACCAAATTGAAGTGCTTATGCCAACAAAAAATTCCTGTCTCACTCAAATATTCCAGGTTTTGAGCTCATTTACTCTGGGAAAGACACTGAGTTTGAATGTTGCAACCTCGAACCGGGGAAGAGCTACCAAGTACGTGTTTTATGCATAAGTTTAGGCGGCCTGAGTGATTGGAGTGAAACGGCGGTGTTGACCACGGAGGCAGTGCACCCAGGCATCTGCCAGCCTCCTCACGTGTTGGGGAAACCTAAGGCTTCCATGCTGCAGCTAAAATGGGGTATGTGTCATGCCTGTCGGTCTGGTTATATGTGTCAATATTTTTATTTACGTTGAATTTCTTATCGTAAAATATGGATAAATAGATAGATATATCAGAATATCGTGATATGATTAAAGTTCTTTTGCCATGAAAAGATCACACCCTTTAACAGAAATTAGACAGTAGGAATACAAAATAATCTTTAATGTTTTCATGAATTTCCACTGCAGTGTCATTTTCCAGTGGTAATAAAAGATTTATGTTGGTAGAAAAAAATGCTAGGATTATGTATACTTAATGAAAGACGCATATAAGGATGGTATGATGCTGAAACCTGTTACCTTTTGCACTGAAAACACTATGAATTTGGTACAGATTCTTCTATTATTGCAATATGTTGATGTTTGATGAAGTATTCCAGACTATCTGTCTGCCAGTTATCCAAACAGTTAATATTAAAATTTGGTGATAGGTAGATGTTTTTCATATAAAAAAAATCTTGATGACTGTTTATAGCTGTGTGGGGAATCAAGTGAACTTAGTAAGCCAGTGATGTGTTAGAATTGGTAGTAGTTGTTTGAAGATGAGGCTTAAGATCACTTTTTAGTTAATGAGTGTGATTTTTTTTGTTTGAGTTGAAATATATTTTGATTTATTGCTTTTCCAGCCCATCCAGATTACAATGGTGGAGCCCCTGTCACAGAGTTCCAAGTGGAGATGACAGCACCTGACAACGAGAGAAGGCAGGTGTACTGCGGCCGAGACCTAGAGTGCACTGTTGCAAGGTCAGTCCCAAGAGACAAGATCTTCAAGCTTTGTTTTATTCTGTCACTGTTGATTGTGTTCTTGTTTGTATATGAAAATGAGTTCAGCAAAATCCATATTTGATTGAAATATCTCATCCCTCTCGTTCTTCCCCACTTAGCCTACTACCAGGCCGACCCTACATCTTCCTCGTGCGTTGTGTAAATCGAATGGGTCCGGGGCCTTGGTCAGAGCCCTTAGAGGTGGTGAGTGGTGCTGGCCCACCCGATGCGCCTCACTCCCTACACCTGGCTTGTCGAGGCCCACACTCTGTCCACTTGGCCTGGGAGGAACCCATAAACAATGGAGCTGCCATTGAGCAGTACAGCGTTCAAGTTGCAGAGGTAATTTAGAGAGTTCTGGTTGTTATTTTTCATTTAATGATCTAACAAGCAATTTTTTTCTCCTCAATACTGCACATAAGAGTGATAGTATCTGTAATGATTTTTATATTTTTCTAGGTTTTCATATTTTGGTAGATCCCAGGAATCTCACCTCAAGCACACTTCAAAGTTTGCTCTTCTTCATTTCAGGTCTCATGTCCACATGCAGAATCCTCAGAATCATCATCAACATGTGGTGACCCTGAGTCTGATTTGACATTTAACAATGCCTACACTGGGTCTGCACCAACCGCTGAAGTGCGCAACTTGGCTCCAGCTACCACCTATGCCTTTAGGTAAAGTTGTTTTCTTAAGCTTTATGATATGGTCCATTCAACATGAATTTAGAAAACAGATGTACCTTTAACCCATTTGTGCCAGTTGACTTGCTATCGCGTTCATTGGCTTTTGGGTCAGACGCCGGTGACGAGATATTTGGTCAAGGATAGCGCGCTGGGTAAGCGGGTTTACAGCACTTGCTCGTGGCTAGTGCGCCCAAGAATCCCGAGGCATTAGGCTTGTGCGTTCGAAAACCCCGGCATTCTGACCCTTTAGAGCCGAAATAGCCTTGGTGGGAATGGGTTAATATACCTTTTGACCTGCAAGAAGGTTAACTATTGAGCTGCATATAACATAAATTTTGATAAGCCTGGTTCAAACTTTTTCATTAAACAACTAATTATGACCAAGAAGTAACCATGGAGAGATTGAAGGGTAGATCTGTAAGATATTGGCATGCAAACTAGGGACTAGATCATTTCTAGGGGAATCTAAATTATCATTTATTCATATTATATAATTCCAAGGCAAAGTAGTTTCTTCAGCTCATTCCAAAACATAGCACACATGAACAGCAATAATAAATTAATTTTTGTTTGCAGAGTGTCATGCAGCAACAGCGCTGGAGTGGGCCCTTGGTCATCCATCTCGACTGTTACAACACCTGCTGCCCCACCTGCGCCTGTGGCATACATCTCCTCCTCTCCAGCAGCTACATCCATGACCCTCTTGTGGGGAGAGCCTGCCAACCATGGGGACCCCATCACGCACTATGTGATCGAGATTGGAGATCGCACCATCACCACACCTGGGCCAGAGACCGAATACACTATTGAAGACCTCATGCCAGAGACTTTATACAAGTGAGTCATAGAGGATCACAGTTGGAGTGCTACTTGTGTTCTCTCCTCATATTGTATTTCTCCTCTTTCATCATTTTTTTCTGTTCTTGCTTTATTGTTTTTGTTTTTCTTTTCTTTCTTTTTCTCCACCTGCTTAAATAATTTTCTCATAATTAGTCCTGCAAAATACAGGAATTTACTTTTAAAAATCATCACAATATTTCTCTCATCTCCAGAGTGCGGATTCAGGCCATCAACAGCGTTGGTCCTGGAGGTCTGAGCACAGTGCACAAAGTCACCACAAGGCCCCACCCTCCCACACCTCCTACCATCGAGCTTGTGAGGGCGTCCTACAACTCTCTGCGGCTCAAGTGGGGTGACGGACGCAATTCAGACCTTTTGGTGTATTCCCTGCAGATGGAGTTTCCTAATCCTCATAGTCATACCACAGAGTGAGTGTGTTTAAGGGAGAAGGGGGATGATGGATGTTGTTGATGATTTAGATTTACATCTAGTGTATGCATTAATTATGTGTTATTGTAATGGTTATCATCCTTAATCATTATTCTTTATTTTTGTCATTATTGTGCTAATGTTGTAATTTGGATATTGCAGGTTCTATCAGGTGTATAATGGGACAAACCAGAACTTCAAGGTTGTTCGGCTGGAGGAGAATACCCTTTACCGCCTTCGGATCTGCGCAAACAATGAAGCTGGTGTGGGCCCCTATTCTCCTGTGGTTGAGCTGCGCACAACCAAGGCCCCACCACCACCACCCAAAGGTGAATTGGCTCCTTGTTTTACATGAATGGCTTTTGTAAGATTGCGTTTTGCTAGGTGTCTCAATTCACAAAGTCCTTAGAAGGTACACATTTGGCATGCAAAAAAAATAATCTCCAACTTCAGATATGCTAGAATCCTGATCTGGAATTCAAAAACATTTAGAATAAAATTATCTTGATTTCTTTTCGTCCCAGCTCCACGGGTGACAGAGGTTGCAGACGGAAACCATCTGGTTGAGTGGTGCAGTGTGCGATGCCCAGGGGAGGACTCGATCATGTATCGTCTGCAGGTGCTACAGGCAGGGAAGGACCAGGACTACTCTACGGTTAGAAGATGAATTACCGTTTCCTTTTGCAATAATGCTCTGAAATCATTTTGAAAATTGTTTTCTCTTTTTGTGTGTAAACAACATATTTAGCAAACCCATTGCCAACAGGTCTTCACTGGCAGCGAAACCTCATATGAGTTGAGGGATCTGGAACCCCACAGTGGATACTTTGTCCGTGTGTGCGGGGTTCGTGTCTGCAGTGATGGAGAGAAGATGGCTGGTGCTTACTCTTCTCCCATGCTGTTCAATACTCCCAAACCTCCACCTGTCACCACCATGAAGACGTCTACGAATCCAACACAGGTTTGTAAATTGTGAAGGGGTTATTTATTGCTATAAGGATAATTATGAAATATTTTTACTAAACTTACCCTTCTCCTTGTTAAAGGAATTTTGTGTCAACTAGGAAATAGGCAAATATGTGAATATTAATTTAAGATGTCTGTTCTGAAAAAGATCAATAGTCTATTATTAGTAAACCATTTAATATTTTTTGCTTAATATTCTTACACATTGCAGTCCAGCATTGTTGAAGGCAGTGTCAAAAGTAGTTGTAGGTAATTTTGCATGTTCATACTTATGTGTATTTCCTGTTTCTTTGCATAATAATTGAAAAGAAAAGGATTTCCATAGTGGTTATTGTGAAAGGAAAAAGAAAATAATTACTTGATATGTTATATACATTACAATATTTTCTTTGGTTGTATTTAAAGGGCAAATTATTTAGCCAAGTTTTGCACATTTTTTTGTGACATTGAAAAGTTTATCATTAGTTTGAAGAAAGTGGTTTCATAGAATCATCAAAAGTACTCTTATAACTTTTATACTTCAGTTTTGAAAATAATGCTACCAGTTTTTGACATTTACTTCTTTGTTCTCACACATAACATACACAAATTATCATTTATGGCACAAGTAGTGTACATGTATTATGTACACATGATTTTAACAATTTCATTATCATCATTCTACTTTGTGGTGATAATGTTCCACTTTTTCAAAACAGAATGTCATGTAATTAACTTTTCCAGGACACGGGGCTACACTGGCACAGGCTGAGTGACCAGAACAAGGCGTTTGCCATCCTTCTTGTCTTCTCCATCTTCTGCGCCATCGCTGCCATCGGCTTGCACCACTTTGTGGCCCCCAACTCAGAGCGGTAACCCAGAGACAACTTCTATCTTCAGGTTTTTAAAAATTTCTGTGGAAGAAACATAGCTGGACGGATCCTGCGGTAAATGACCAAGACCCACATGTGAAGCAGGCAGGCGTTATGTGGCTGCTGCAGATGGACTGTCAGCGACCGCAAAACACAGAAAACCTCGATTTCTTTCCATATCGTGTTCAGAGAAGGGTAAAGGTGCAGATGTTGTTGCACACTTGATGTGTGGCCAAAGTATATTATGGTAAAATTTAGCCTGTAGGCTTCAACAAGCAGGGTCTGATTCTTTTTTTCATTATTAGTGAAATTTTTATAATCAAATGAGAGTATAAAGGTACATTTAAAATCTGTTAATGGACAAGTGTCCTGCAGATTGATTGTTTGATATTAGAGGTTTAGGCTTTTTATACAAAATGCTTTCTTTCACATACAAAAATAAAAAAAAGATTGCTCTGTAGGAAAGATCCAAAATACTAGCATAGTCATAGTATTATGAAATGTATTGTCGTAAACCTACAAAACTGGTATGTAGTGAGAGATTTTCATGATTCCCTATGGTCTTGTGGGTGCGGTATGGTTACCTTCACA
This sequence comes from Penaeus japonicus, assembly GCA_017312705.2. Taxonomy (NCBI): domain Eukaryota; kingdom Metazoa; phylum Arthropoda; class Malacostraca; order Decapoda; family Penaeidae; genus Penaeus; species Penaeus japonicus. The sequence goes on along the minus strand of BOPN01002372.1, from coordinate 35,133 downwards.
ACAGGATGTACCCTTTTACTCTCATTGAAGACTTAAATAAGGTGCTGACTTACTGTGCAAGAAAAAGAAAAAAAAAAAAAAGATAATTAATAGGTAAGGAAAAAATCCCTGCTTCCCAAATTGTATTTTGAGCACAAAACCTTTGCTTAATATTATGTGCTGCCTAATGTGTTGTTTATGATGTTGTGAGAATTAGGTTTATATTGTAGTCTCAGATATCATTTGTTGGATTTATTATTATTATTGTTATTATTATAATAATTATTATTATTATTATCATTATTATAGTTAAATTTATAATTTCTGTGCAGTTGTCCCAAGTGAACCACCACACATTCCGTGAACTGAAAGCTCCACATTTAGATATTCATTTTTGTAGTTTAAGTTAGCCACACTCTGTCATAACGGACCAAACCCAGCTGCCATTAATTGTATTCTTTTCACTCCATACGTACTTAGGATGAGAACCATAATCCCTTGTGAGCAAGGCAGCTGGACTCAGTTGACTGTTCTGCTTTCTACTGCCTCCAGACGCCCATCGTTGCAAACACTTTGGTGCTCAATAGTGGTTGCTGTGCTGTCCCTGTGATCTAGCAGTTCTGAGCACAGGTCGCATCTGGTGCCGCCATGATGCTGCTTCTTTAACCCATGTTAGATATCACAGTATTTTCCTTGTGCTTTATTCCTGTCGGTGCAATAAGTGGTGGATACTTCTTTGTCAACAGTATTTAGCTCCAGGGCATTATTTTCCGTTGATGGAAGGAGAAAAAGAGTAAAAGAAAAAAAAAAAAAAAAAGGAAGCTTGGACGCTGTCTACAGAGCTTTTTTTATATTACGAGATTCCGTCAGGCTGCAAACATCAGTTAGAACTACGACTAATGAGAAAAGGATTGAAATAGAACATTCTCTGATTTGTTTTTCAAACTCAATATGTGTTCTGTTCCACTTTTTTTTCCTTTGCTAGGATATTGACCCATAAATTTTGATCACGGACTTCATCATATTTGACAAATCAGGCTCCTGGTCATGGTTGTTGCATGGAATGGGAAGCAGGGTACACCTCTGTCACTCCTCATTATTAGGTGCAAGTTGTTTTGCTGCCGTTCATAATGAAATGCCAATCAAATCATATCCCTTTGAGACACTGCAGTTGTCAATCATAAATCCTAAATTTTATTTTGGATTCTTTAGCTAATGTAGAAGTGTCAACTACGAATCTCCAGTTGTTGGTCATTGTAATGCAACGCTGGTTTAACAATATCCCATTACACATGTGACTCCAGTTGTATTTGTTTGTCTAGAGTTGTGAAGTCACTGATTGGCTTGGTAATGTGGCCGGTCAGCACTGTCAAAACCCGACCAGAAGTTTACCATTCGTTAAGACAAATACACGTTTAATCTAGTTGATGCTATAATTGATGTATGCAGGCAGATCTTAATGGTTGGCAAGACTGTGATGTCGTCCCACGTTGGAGAGGTTAGAGGATGACCTTTCTCGCCTCCTTCTCTGCTGGGAGCTGCGTTAAAGGGAAGAATAGTGTCCAAACCATATTTTGTAAGTTGGTATCCTTATATATATGTATATTTATATATATATCTATATGTGTGTATATATATATAAATATCAAAATTATTCAGTAAATCATAAATTAAGAAGAAATTATTTTATATGAATCAAAGTATATGATACTAAATGTATTGCTCTTGTAACTGGTACTGGTAGCTTGCTTCTTTGTATTCCTTCATACATAGTGTGTTTGAATGTTACAACTATTGCACAATTTTATGGTAAACTTCCAAAGATGTATTTAGGATTTATATTATGAGCTGCATACATGGGGTTTTTAAAAATATATATATTTTTCTTTTTCCTTCTTTTTTTTTTTTTTGTTTTCTTTTTTTTTCGTTTTTTCTTTTTTTTGGCCGGAGATTAATAGATAGGGATAAGTTTTGGGTAATTAGAATTGTCCATATAGAGAGAGATTTTTTTTTTACAAGTTTAATCCAATGTACTCTCTCATGGTGACTGGAAGGTCGCTAGGACTCATTCCATCCCAAGTATCAGTTGTGATGAGTGAACTTATGTGTAAGGGAACCGAGAATGGTGAAAAGCTAGATTTTGTCAGCTGAGGGGAGTATGGTTTAGGGTTGATGAACATAGCAGGAGGCAGGTTTTTTTTAATTTTTTTATTATTATTATTAAATCATTTTTTGGTTCTGTTTTCACAAATAACATTGGTCATTTATATTATTATGGTTGTCATCCTTTTTTCTTTTTTCTTTTTTGAAAAACTGGGCATTCATGCTGTGATACCAACAAGAACCGTTTGGAAGTTGATTTGCTTTGCTGGCAACATACACAGTTAGGATACTAATGGTCTTGGTTAGGATCTACACTCGATCTTGGGATGGAATCAGTCTTGGCGCAACCGTCAATCAATCTCGTTATCTGTATTGTTCCACATGTGGGTTGGACTGATATCTCACTCGGGCTCTGCAAGGTTAGAGGGAGTTGTGCAACACTAGAGCGATGGCGAGGGCCATGATGGTGTCTAATAAGGCAAAGGAATATATATGATTAAAAAAAAGATTAAACCAGGTTGTTGTTGATGTTGTTTTAAAGGTACATAACT
>BOPN01002372.1:0-22500 GCA_017312705.2 Penaeus japonicus | reverse complement strand
TCTTGGTCATTCCTCAGTCTGCATGCTGTCCAACTCATTGCTCCTCTTTCCGCAAATGAATACAAAGCTGATCAACTCTTGATTTAGTTGTTGGCATTACAGCAGCAAGACTATTTGTTGAGGATGCATTTGCAGCAACAGTTACATAGGGTGACATAGTGAGAGAAAAGAGGCTTGTATAGTTTCTTATTGATTTTGCATGGCTACATAACACTGCTAATGACCTAGCCGTTGATTTGGCAGATAGTTCTCAATAATCATTTTGTGTAATATGCACAGATAATTTGAAAATAAAAAAAAATGCACAAAATAGTTGTGCAACCATTTCAAACTTCAGAAACCTTTTCAGTCAAACAACAATATTAAGAGCAATGGGATAACTGAAGAACTTTGGAAACATTCTTGCTTCTACACTTCTGTGGAGTAGGTTCAAATAATTTTTCAGCCAATCCATTCAAATTGTCTCTAGTATTACAGATTAGTTTCTATATTTGGAATGGACATAGTGAAATCAATGTTCTTTTTATTTAAAGAAAATGAGATTCATAAAGGTGGTCCTTCCTTTGATTCTGATGTTCATAATTTACAAAGTACAAGTGTTTGCATACTGATAAATTAGATAAATCTTTATAAGATACATTCACTATAATAAAAAGTTTACCTCTCTTAAACTACACAGAATCATGTTATTTGATGTGTAGTAAAGAAAATGATAAAATATGAAAATTACAAACCACTGTGAATGTTTCTCAGCAATGTCAAACTATCAATATTGAGGCCAATAAAAGACAGACATTTGTGTTTATTGTATTGTGTAAAATGAGTGAGGCAAGGCTGGGGTCACCCTTTATCACAGACACAACTAATCTTCTATCCACATACCCCAGCCTACCACACTTTGTTCCATAGTAATCATAAAATAATTGATAAATGTACATTATATAATTATTCTTCATCCAATATGACAGACATTTACTAAGTGTGAAGGTATGACCAACTCTATCTAGTAATTGTGACAAGATTCCTTTGCAATATTCCCTCTTAGGGTATTAATAATGACACTATTTTCTTATGTGGAACATATGGAAAGAGAACCCAAGGAAATATATTACCAAAACTCATTTTTAACCACAATACTGAAGCAAACGTGCAGGTTTTGGTTGAGTATGCAGTGCTGCCTACCTACCATATCCTCAAACTTTACATATGTACACGGGGATATAGCCAATACCTTGTAGGGACGATTGGCCTACAAAGCTAAAAGTCCAATGACACGAGAGTGAATGAATCATTGGCCATTCCGAGAGGCAGGTCAACAACAATGCATTCCTATAAAGGCTTGGTTTAGTATATAGGTAAACTATGTGGGTCCTCCACTTGGTCCACATGAGGCGGGGAGATGACTGATGAAGTTCCCTGGGTGCTGGTGACACCTCAGCAGGTGGCCAGCTGCCCTGACAGTTGCTGGAGGGAGATGCTCCACTTCTGTACACTTTGTACTCGTGCTGATATGTGGGTATGAAATGCTAGCTACTATATTACAGGAACACAAAAGGTCTTATCCTCCCCAACAAGCTGCCAATAATATACATTTATGTCCTTTAGCTCGTTTGAAATAAAATGTTTGCAGCAATCTAAAATAACAACATACTAACTTTTGACTTGCATCAAATGGTCAGCTATACATAAAAGAGAGTAAAAGAAATATAAAATATATATATATAACAACTGGTCTCGGTTTACTGAACATTTCAGCAATTACGAGACGAAGTCAGACCTTCCTACGTCAATTCACGTGTTCATAAGCATCTCCTGCAGAACGTTTGTCTTATGTAAACTGAGAACCACTGTGACCTTAGACTGTCTCTCACTGGTACATCAAGTAACAGCCATTAATGTGTTTCTTTTCCTCAGTGTTCAATGTCTCTCTGAGCACGGCTGATTTTTACTTTGTCTTTGGGTGTTTCAGCCTCGCCAGTTTCCATAGCAAACATTTTCATCTTTTCCTTGAAGGAGAGTTTCTCAGGGCCAGGGGTCTTGGCTGCTGCTTGCTGCGCTTGCTTCTCTTGCAGGCGGCGCCAACGAGGATCCCTGGTGAAAATTAGAGGTTTGTATTAGGTATGACACTCCCAGAGGTATTCAACATGTGATAACATGTTTCAATTCACTCTGAATAAATAAAAATAATCAAATTGAGCCTTTTTGAGGGTAGCTTCATAACAATCATACACTGGTGCCTTGGCTTAATACGTGTAAATAAAAACTCATGTATCATTCTTAACATATAACTGTAGAGCAAGAAAAAGTGTTGATAATTTTTGGTCACTCACCTGTACACTTCCTGAGCACCAATGACACCTGGTGTTCCACCAGTGCGGTTTGGAGATGAATTAAGAAGAGTCTCTGCTTCATTGATAAAATTCTGTAATCAACAAAATTCATTACAAATTGCACAAGTTGAAACAGTAATGAATGGTTTCAAAATGTTATTACACCTAGAGAGCAAGTTCCTACTTGGCAGAAACAAGTGCAAGAAGCAATATCTATATCTAAAAGATACTTGCCTTCTGAATATATGATCTGATGTGCTTGGAAACAGAGAAGATCATAATTTTACTTCCAAGTTCTTTGTTAAAGCATACAAAATAACCCATTCATATTTTATCTACACAAATGCACTGTAGTGATTGATACTTACATCAGGATCTTGCCTTGGGGTCTTCTCCTGGTTTGCATTGTTATCATAAGTGATGTGGGTGTCCATGGTTGTTGTCTCGGAGAACTGGACACGTTTTATTGTAGTGGGAGGACCGTCGGGACCCTTTTGTCGATTATTGTTCGAGGAGTGTTGTGATTGCTGCTGCATTATGCTGTAAGATGACCCTCGCTCAGGAGGCACTGGACTGTGCTGAGCTCCTGGAACAAGCATGTCCATGCCGTGGCTGCTATCTGTGCTCTGGTTGTGTTCAGGGTAGCCACCGAGATTTCGAGAACCGTTAACGGGACCATTGCTGTACTGGGTTTGGAATGGAGATCCAACCAGAGTGTCCAGCCTCTGAGTGGCATGATGCTGGTGCTGGTAATGTGAATGTTGCTGCTGCTGCTGCTTGTTGTTGCTGTTGCTGTTGTTGCTGCTGCTGCCGATGTGGCTGCTCTTGCTGCAACTGGAAGCGTCTCAGCTGCTCCTCCTGCTGTCGCCTTTGGGCTTCACGCAGGAGTCGCTCTTCCACCTCACTGGCAGCTTCGAGCTCCTGCTGTTTCCGACGGATCTCGTCCACCTTCCTTGCTCGTTCCTCATCCACGGGACCTCCACCATTCATGCGTGGCTCTTGCCCACTGGTGATAAGAGGAGCATTTCCTGGGAGCTTATTGTACTCCCTTGATGCATTATTCTCATGGTTATATTTTAGATCATCCTCATTTTCTCTGTGATTCTCGCGATCCTCCACATCCTCATCTTCGTCTTCATCCTCATCATCATCATCATTGTTCATTTCTTCTGCACGGCGTTGGAACTCCTTTTCAAGCCTCAGAGTGCGAAGTCTTTCTTCCTGCTGGGATGTACGATTTTCTATTCCCTCCAGGGAGGAGATCTGTTCATCCCGCCAGTGTCGCACAGCTTCACGGCGTCGACGATCATTCTACATAGGTAAAAAAATATATATATTATCAGACTATTCTACTGAAGTATTTCAGAAGACTGAGTAAACATATACCCCCCCAAATCTATATATACATATACATTATATATACACATATATACATATACATATACTTTTAGTAAATAGTTTGTTATAAATGCAATAAATTATAATCATAAAAACTGTTATGCTTGCATAATTATTAAATGCAACCTCTTTTTAATCCAGAAAATAATTCTTGTACTCACCCTTTCCTTCTCTTCCCTGTCCCATGGGCTAGTCTTGTTGAAAACAGACTTGTTCCCCTGTCCAGAGTTCATGTTGTAGCCAACATTGGAGGCGGGACGACCCGTCTGCAGGAGAGGGTGTGTGGAAGTTGGTGGAGGGGGAGGGGGAGGAGAGTCACGGTATCCATCCTCTGGTGGTGGAGGCCTAGGGGGGCCATCCATAGTGATGCCATCATACCCATACTGCCGCATGGGTTTCTCGGGAGCGTCAGGAGAAAGAGGTCCCTGAGGTACTTGTGATTTTGGCTTGGGAGCAGTTGGAGGGGGGAACTTGCCACCCGGGAAGCCCTGTGGGTGACCAGCGTACTGAGGGTGAGCATGCTGGGGTTGCTGTTGGAGTCCTGCCATGGTCCCCTGAGGGCTGATGGGCTGGGCTGTGGCTGGGTGATAGCCTGGGTGCTGGCCTGGAAAACCCTGGGGCCCATTAAAGCCCTCTGGGGAGAAGGCGTTTGGCACGCGATGAGCCTGCTGTGGCCCTGTCCGCTGTGGCTGAGATGCAGGTGGGTGGCCGTTGAGGCGCATGCGCTCCTCTCTCCGACGCACCTCTTCTGTCATCTCCATCATCTTTGCATCAGCGCGGATATCACGTTGTGAAGCAGGTCTGGTCATTTCTGCCCTCTGTGGCACCATGTCTTCACGCTGCATGAAGGCTGAAGCTGGTCGCTCGCCACGTGGTTCGTGTCGTGGGTGGTCGGGGCGCATTTGATCGGGAGGTCCCTGGGAGGCAGGGGACCCCATGGGCAATGGCTGGCTGGGACGAGTACGTGTTGAGCCCATACGAGGATCCTGAGGACCCTGGTGGAAGTTCACGTTCTGGTAGTAACGTTCCTCCTCCACCACAAGACTTGGGTTGCTCGGGTGCCGACCCACAAGGGCTGGATAACTTCCATCACTGAGATTTTGAGTTGACCTGCCGAGGTTGGATCAGTTAGCAAATTGCAGTTCCTACAGACTATAGCTATAATATGACTGAAATTGTACATCTCACATATGCTTCACAAGGAATAAAAATGGAGACAAATACAATAAACAACTAACCTTGAGCGAACTGGTGGTTGCTGGTGCTGCTGCTGGTGTTGCTGCTGCTGTTGAGGGTGCTGGTGGGGATGGTGAGGGAAGTGTGGGTTCTGAGGCTGAGACAAAGAGGTGTTCGAGGAGGTGCGAGAGTACGAAGGGTTGAAGACCTCCAATGATGCTGGTTTTCCCCCAACACTACTACCAGCTTCACCTGCAAAGAGCAATCCAATGTTCAAAATGCAATGGAAATCTGAAAAGGTGAATACAAACAAATGATCAGAGTTAAATTCTTATGCACAAAGACTGAAAGTAAATACACTCACTATTTAATGAGGGGACTGATTTTGACGCTTGCATACGGGGAGCCTGATGGAGAAGGGACTGTGCAGGGGGTTCCTGGTTGTGTTCGCGGAGGACTTTTGATGCCAGGTCGCGCTCACTCAAGTGACGACCACCAGGGTAACCTTGCGGGAGGATGGGAGTGTTAAGGTTGTTTCCTTATTCAAGATAGAATAGAAATTATATTCTGTTTTATATGAATCTGGATTATTGACCATGAAATTTGATAAGTATGACATATTGAACACTGTGGTTGACATTAAGTACTACATAAACCTAGAACTATACAAATAGAAAAAAAATCAGCTTTTAAAATCTAAAATTTACAGTTTCTCACAGTGAACTATCTACCACATCTTAGCCTCAAAATACAAAACTTTCTCAACAGGATATGACTAGAATGACAGTAAAACAGAGTAAACATCTGCCAGCATCAGATATATATTTTCCAATGTAAATCTATACTTTGTTGTTGCATATCCTATCTACCTTGCTGGATTCTAGAGGTTTTAAAAAATGCATAAAAAATAGAAAAAAAAATCTAATACGAATAAAGTTTTCAACTACAAGCATTATCACTGCAGGTATCCTAGTCACATCCCTAATACTAAAATATATTTCATCCATAAAATAGGTAAAAAGGAAAAAAATTCACTCCACAAACAAGAGCATGAAAGTGCTAAAAACAACACACAAAAATAACTGTGGTCAAGAATATTTATCACAAAAATATCATAAGGCAAAACCAAATGAAATAAAACAAGAGAAAAACACAAAAAATCTGGAAACAAAAGGAGATTTTAAAAAGTTAGTAAAACTGTGCTAAGGTCATGCAGAACCATGCGGGACAGAAGCCCTCTGCTCATGCCACTTCATGTGTTTCCATGGGTATTAATGTCTGTCTAAAGTGCAAACTGACACTTTAAAACAAAAACAATATTCTTTGTGTACATTACATTCCTTCTTACTGATGTGGTTTATTATATGTGAAATCAAGTGTTAAGCATAGTTGAGCATCTTGTCTGGGTTCATTAATCTTCAATAAATGTTACCTACTTTTCTGCATTCATTTAATGAAGTTATATATGGATTAGTCAAAAATATCTATATGATTATGAAGTTCTACTTGAAACAGTATCATCACAGTTTGAACAGCAGATATCAATGTCTGTTCAACTGCTCAGGTGGAAATTGTTGCAAGGTGTGATCATTGAGTGAGGCAGAGTTGGCATAGCAGGGGGGTCATGCAGGGCCACAGAGAGAGGGTGCTTGACAGAGAGAAGCAAGAGGTTCTCACTGTGCCGCGGGGGCTCACTCAGTTACCGATGGGGGCGGCACTGGATGCTTGTTGCTGCTGCTGCCGCAGTGTATACTCCTGTGAGGGAGGGGGGGAGGAAGGGGGGGAGTGAACCAGCAAGAGGGAGGGAGAAGACTGAGCAAGTGACGGAGCCAAGCTCATCTGCTGGCGCAGAGTAGGGCGCCGTCTGGATAAAGCTACCTCAGAGGAAGGGCCTACAGCAGGGCGTGAGGGTAGGATGGGGTATGAAGTGCGTGCTACCAGCGGGGGAGGGATAGCAGGGGCGGCACTCTGAGCCGGGCCAGGCGTCTGGGAAGAGCCGTGGCGCTTCTCAGTGCCTGTGTCAGCTGCATTAGTCTGGACTGATACGTCGACTAGACTGCGCCATGGTTTGGCATCGTCGTGCGTGTGACAGCTGAGGTCGATGCCACTGTCAGCTGCCAGGTTGGCTGGGCCGGAGCCCCTGCGCACGACCGAGCAGCCGGCCCCGTGGCCCGCCCCACGCTGGTGGCGGCGCCATGAGGAAACGGAGGAGGAGGAGGATGTGGAGGTGTTACAAGAGTTGGAGCTGGCCTCGGAGGGGGGAGTGTAAGTGTACTTGGGCAGATTGGGGTTGCTGCGGGTGTTGTCCACCGTGCGGTGCTCAATGCCCACCTCGACCCGCTCAGAGGGAATGACGGAGATGAGGGGGGGAGGGTAAAGGGGAGGGGTGTGAGGCCCCAGGCTGGGGAGGGAGGCACGCAAGGGGGAGAGCTTGGACTGAGCATAGGCTGGCTTGTTAGTGGGGGCGGATGCCGAGTGGTTCACGTCTGTACCTTCTGGTGCCGCTGCCAGGTTGGGGCTCGACCTGGCCATCAGGGAGCTGTGGGAGGAAGTTGGGGGGAGGGGGTGGTGGCGGGGAGGCTGATTCCAGTCTACCAGACGCTCGTTGTAGCCGCCCATGTTAGGCGTTGACTGGCTGTTAGTCATGGCGGCGGCGCGGCCGACCTCCTCCGCCCGAGACCGCGTCTTCCGCTGGGAGGCTAGAATAGTTAGTAGCCAGCTTAGCGTCACAGTCTCGACGGGAGGGTTAGTGTCTAGTCTTCCGTTAGCAACAAAAAAGCATTACACAAAATGCATGCTCTGTCTAATAACCGATATGAAATTTAATGCAGTAATCACCCCTGGCTAAACAATTCATTATATCTTGAATAAACTAACTTGTACACAACTACAATCTACAAAACCCTATTCACCTTCAAAAGACGAGACAATTTTATCGTACTACTTGCATGCAAAACAAAATTAATCTTATCTTCCTTTATATCTATTCCTTAATTTCCATGCAATCTGTTATTTATCTCACCAAATTTGCAATGATCTTGGGGCCAAAACTTGTCAATTATTTTGTTTTAAATATGCAATTTTGTGGCTTACCATTCCTCCTTTGAAAACACGAGTTTCTGTTTTTAGAGAGCCTTCAACAAATATTGTAGGATATCATTGTTGGTTATATTTACCATAATATTGAAGTCTCCCCTGTGACGGAGATTTTTTCTTGCAATGAGATGGAGAGCTTATCGCATTTAATCAATCTCCCTATCAAAAACCTTCAAAACGTTTCCAATTCATGCTTGTTAATTAGTATAAAAATAGTAAGCATTATATCAACTTTTGTTGATGCATACTTAACACTAGATTATAATTTTATGATTATCAGCACAAAACCCCAACTCATTAGTAATGTCTGTATTGCAAGTTGTTTTGTTCCAATATTCTGAACTTTTCACCTAAGCACTGTGTTATTAGTAATACTTAGAATACTCAACTAACTCCTCTATCAAAATTCTAAGTAAAACTAGCCTTTTGGTTCATTTTGGAGCGCAAGGCCTTCGAAGAGGACTTCCACGAAATCCAAAGTCATATGACCCCCAACCGTGTGCTCTTGCGCTCCCAAAGACCTACTCGCCTAAGACCCTCAGTACACACTCGGCTCTCGGCCCATGCTGCCCGACGTCCCCCGAACAAGCGTGAGTTGTGCAAGACCCAAGTGTCCGACGCGTATTGACCCGAGAGCGACTCACCTCGGTTGACCTGCGGCGACGGCTGCGACAGGATGGTGGCCAGGCCGTGGTAGATGGCCCCTTGCCTGGCCACCTGAAGCGTCACCACGGGGCCTGTCTCCATCATGTACTCGGCCGCGCGCTCCTGGCTAATGCCGATCAGGGACTTGCCGTCCACTGACAGCAGCTGGTCGCCGGCCTGCAGCCTTCCGTCCTGCAATGAATGTCAGTCATTAGTAATGCTTAAAGATGAGGTATTGATTTATCAATTCACGTTATTCTTATTCATATTTTCATTATTCATTATTATCATCATCGTTGTTACTGTTACTGTGTACAAGGAGTGTTTGTTGAGGCGATGTTGTCATAATTTGATTTTAAACAAATTCGCCTGCTCTGTGCCCTCAGAAATATATTCATTATGCAAGGATCATGTTACTGCCGCAAAAGAACTCATGAACAAAGAAACCGGATAAATGAGAAGTAAAGTAAACAGACAAAAATGAAACCAGACTGCCCGGTGATTTCAACTGGTATTAAGTAGCGTTGGGCAAGCCAGTGGTACTTCCGCCCCGTGACCAGCCCTGGCCGCGCCTCAGTCCCTCAAGGTCAGCCTCTGCTTGCTGTGACACTGGCATTGCGTGTTTGAACAACGAGGAACAACACGGGATCTCAACTCCCTGTTACACCCCACACCCCCCACCCCCACCCCCATCCCCAGTTTCCTTCCCCCTCCCCCTCCCCCTCCCCCTCCCCCTCCCCCTCTCCCTCTCCACCTTCCACGTCAAGGATAACGCAGGCGTCCCTCTCTTTAATACCACATAATAACGGGAAAGATCCAACCGCAGCCCATTACCGCCGCCGCCGCCACCGCTGCCATCAAGCTTGCCGCAACCTGGCTTCGGGTCCTCCCGCTCGGCCATTCCTACGGCTTCCTTCGGCGCCCTCGGCCAGCAGGATGGAAGCCGAGCCCCGAATGCTCAGTGGTTCGTTCTCGACTCACAAAGCATTATCAGTATTAGTATCATTCTTAGCAGCACCATAGCCATAATCTGACCCCAAGCCAGACCAGGAGGAACCCCAGGAGGAACCCCAGGAGGAACCCCAGGAGGAGCCTGCTGCACGTTCCCCGCCTTCCTTCTTCCCCTACCTCCTCTTCTGTCCTAGCCCTCACCCTCACCTCCCTCCCTTCACTTTCCGAGCCCTGGCTGTACGGGGGGACGGATAGGAGCGGAGGAGGGAGCTCGATGAGGGGTAGGAGGGGGGGTGGGGGATAGCGTGAACTCTCCCGCATGGTCTGGTCAGGTCAACGTCTCCTCCTCGAGCCCGGCGTTGCGACTGAAGGGCGAGGCTTCCTCCCCGCGCCGCCCGTCCCGAGCGCCCTCCTTCCACCCTCCAGCACCGGAGGATATGCGGCCGGAACCATGCGTCTTCAGAGAACAGCGGCGAGAGAAAGGCCGACTGTGGCAGTAAATTCGGACCACGCTGTGAAGCGAGCTCACTGTAATGACCAGCAGTATCCTGACCCTGCTTGCGCCCTGCCTGGCCCTGCCCGCACGCACCAAGCCCTCGCAACTCCTCTCCCTCCTTCTCCATCCCCACTCCTTCCCCCTCTCACATCCCCCTCCACCCTCACCTTCCCGCTCCTCTCACCCCACTCCCCAACCCGATCCCCCAATCCCTCCCCCACCCAACCCTCTTATCCACCTAGCACACGTAATGGCCATGCGCATAATGTACGCCTTGGCTGTTCGTGCTTCCCCCCAGAGTGTTCCCCGCACATAGCACGCGCGCACACCGCACTTCCTGCCTCAATAGGACCAACAACAGAAATGAAGAGACACGCATACTCACTCTCTCTCTCTCTCTCTCTCTCTCTCTCTCTCTCTCTCTCTCTCTCTCTCTCTCTCTCTCTCTCTCTCTCTCTCTCTTACATGCACAAAGCCACAGCTTATGGAAAGGTTTAACGAAACGGAAATCCTGAAGGCTTGCTGCTCAGGCGGATGAACTGGAAACGATGGACGAGGGGGAAAAGAGGAAGTTGATCGAAGTGGAGAGGTAGAGCCGCGCCACACCTTGGCGCTGCCGAGGCGAGGAATCGCGCGCACAGAAAGCGGGAAGAAAAGCACGGCAATAGGGGAGGTGGCGCAGTGCGGACCGAGAGCAGCGCGGACCACAGACTCAACGGGGGAGGGCGTGAAGGGAAAAGTGACAAGGGAGGACATACAAAGCGACGAAGAAAGGGATGAGCTAGAGAAAGAAGAGGTGCAGGGAGGAAGGCGGATGAGGAGGAACGGAGGATTGGAGGAAGGGGAGGAGGAGGAGGAGGAGGAGGAGGAGGAGGAGGTTGGCGGGGCGCCAGGTTGGCCAGTTAGCGGGTCCTACTTCGCGTGTGTATGTTGGTCACCCACACCCTGCTTTCTGCTGCCCTCCCTTTCCCTCTACTTCCCTCTAGTCCATCTCCCTTTCCCCTTTTCCCTCTGTGTTTCGCATGCGCGTGCCTCCTTCCCCCGAAATCCTGCTCGCTCTCGGAGGGGGAGGGAGGGCGTGACGTCATCCCCGAGAAGAGCCGCTCGGTCCAGTGACCCAGTCTACTATCCTGTCTCCACGCCCACACCTGGGTACTGAACCCCGCGCCCACCAAGAGAAGTACTGCGCCCAGCCGAAAGGTCTTGCTCCCCCTCCCCCCGCCCTCCTCTGAAGCCCTTCCTCCTTCCTCTCAGGCTGTCCTCTTCCCACCCTCACCCACCTGATAACCCCAACCAAAATCTGCGCTCTTCTTTGGGACGAAAACAACACGGTCTCCTCCCGCCACCACCCCCACCCCCACCCCCCTTACTAGAGGCTAGGAACACGTATTTTCCCCCTTAGGAAATCAAGAAGCAAGAGAGCGCCGTCGCAATGCCTATCGGTACACCATGCAACATGCAAGGTGGAAAGAAAGCTAGCAAGAAAAAAAAAAGATAAAAAAAAGAAATTCTGGTCTCTGCTGCCAACCCAAGCTGGGCCAAAGTACACAGCCACTCGGTACCAACTCAACCGTAAAAACAACTACATCCTGCTGTTCCAAGAGCTTGCACGTGGGCTATTCAGCGACCCCCGAGGATCGAGGAATCTAAGCCTAAATCCCTCCATCTCAGGCCGGGGATCGCTCCTTCCAATCCCAGCTTGCTTTTCACTCTTACGTCGACGCCGCCGACAACTGCCACTACACTTCTGAGCGCAGACGGCAAGCATATGAAGAAAAAATCATCGTAATCTCCACTCTTATTTATTGAATAGCACAAGATATGCAACCCGATTTATATTCTTGCATGAAGAAATAAAAACAGTGAACAAAATCTCCAACCCTTAAAGTGGATCCATGTCTCTGTTTTATACAATCTTAATTCTTCTCTTTCCATCTTTCACTTGGAAGTATGCGCTCCGTAATTTCCTAATACAATCAAATAAAAAGTTCCCAGATATCAAGAACTGAACTCTTTAGATTTTTTTTCCTCAACTCACTGGAGTTATTTGCAAAAGCTATAATTAACTACGATCGCATTCCTCTAAACAAACATGAAAATAAGTAATGTAACAAAATGATAACATGAATGAAAACATAACAGACTGGTCCACATGACGCGCCGATGTACCCCGTAAACATTCCCGATCTAGTAATGCACGGAGACAAAAAACAGCGTGACATGACCTCCTCCGCAGCTCGATCTCTTCAGAGCACAGAACAAAACGGCTCGGGGCCAGAACTCCCGTCTAACTCTTTAACATCTAAATCGCATGACACACTTACCTGGTCAGCTGCTCCGCCGGGCACCACACTCTTGATGTAGATTCCCAGCTTGTCCTGGTTCACGCCCTGGGGAGAGAGAGAAGGAGGGGGGTTAGAGACTGGCCTATGGAGATGGAGATGGTCAAGGCATGGATGGCAGTGTGTCTTGAATGAAATCCCTGTTCAGGACTCATGGAAAACGGAGCAGGCGATGGTGGTGACGGTGATGATAAAGATGATGGTGATTATAATAAAGAATACAACAATTAAGCAATGAAAATCATTAACAATGCCCGGAAACATAAAAATATCAGTGATCGTACACACCAATAATATTTTTTTCGACACCAATCTTTAAAGCAAATATTGAAATAAACAGGAGGATGGGGAAAGGAGAGAAGAATAGGAGGGAGGGAGGGAGGTAATGGCGGTGGCCGGCCATGAGGGAAGGGCATGAGACTCGAGATGAGTGGTGGAGGGAGAGGGGCGAGGGGGGGGGGGGGGGATCGTACCCCAGCGTGATGCCCAAGGTATCTGTCCCCATCTCCCCGCCCAACATGACGCCACCGCCATCACCACACCCCAACCAGCCAAGAAGTGTGTGTGGGGGAGGGGGAGGGGGAGGGGGAGAGGAAGGGGGGGAATTACGCCTACTTTTTATTCATTTTTTTTAAGACTCGTACGAAAACCGGTCTCTGGTGCTACGAGAGCTCAGCCCTCTCTTTGCCGGCGCTGCGCAGTCGCCGATTTCACTTTTATCGAATCAATTGTTTCGTTAACGACACCAGAAGGACTTAATAAGAGACAGAGCACAAGAAAGCGATAGAGAAAGACTTCAATAGAAAAAAGCAAAACAGAAAATGCTGGCCTATCATGGCAGCGGGAGGGCGGCCGCCGGTGTGGGTATCGCTCGGGTATTCTCCGGGACCACAAAGGGGTATAATTACCTCCTTTGTGGCCAGGTCAGACCAGGGAGGGACGCGGGCGAGGTGGCGGCCGAGAAAACAGGTCAACGTGGGTCAGTGTAAGCGATGGTCATAACACTCATTCTCACGTGAATACATCTCTCTACCTTTCTTCCCTCTCTCTCTCTCTCTCTCTCTCTCTCTCTCTCTCTCTCTCTCTCTCTCTCTCTCTCTCTCTCTCTCTCTCATTCCCCAACACTTCCAAGAACCAGGTGACCTTGCCCACCAGATGCCGGGGTCACGAAATCCCACCAAAACAGGTCAGGTCATCTAGCTTCCCGCAGGATATCCTTATCGCTCCCTGTGTGTTCTGCGGATCTCAAAAGGAATCCTTAAATAGTTTCGCTTGCTGTCAGAACCGTATATCATGACCTCAACATGGGGCCTTTGACCTGTGTGCGGATGCGTTTGCGTCTATACTTCTGCGTGGCTGTTTGTCTGAGGTGTGTGGGATGCACTCCTAACCCGTTGCAAAAATAGCTTTACAAATAGACAAGACGAGACTAAAAGTGGATAGACGCAAATAAACGATAGAAGCAGAGGACCTTGGGATAACATAGCAGTGAGAATAGACTTGGAAAGAGATGAAAAAAGGAAGGGAGGACAGGGAGAGGGAGAGAATAGGAGGAGAAAGGAGAGAGAGATAGGAGAGGAAATGAAAGACAGGAGAAAGGGGTAGAGAAGAGAGAAGAGAAGGAGGGGAGGGAGGAGTTAGCGCGGACGTCACTAACCCAGTGTGACCTTCGACCTTTGACGGCACTCTCGTCCTCGTCTTGACCCGCCGCCACGTGCATCGTAGAGGGAATAGAAGGAGCAACTCATCGTGAACAGAAAGGGAGAGGGAAAAGAAGGTTGGGTGGCAGGGAGAGAGGGAGGGAGAGGGAGGGAGAGGAAGAGAGGGGGAGAGGGGAGAGGAAGAGAGGAAGAGAGAGAGAGAGAGAGAGAGAGAGAGAGAGAGAGAGAGAGAGAGAGAGAGAGAGAGAGAGAGAGAGAGAGAGAGAGAGAGAGAGAGAGAGAGAGGGAGAGAGGGGGGAGGGAGGAGGGAGAGGAGAGGGAGAGGGAGAGGGAGAGAGGAGGGAAAGGGAGAGGGAGAGGGAGAGGGAGATGGAGAGGAAGAGAGAGAGAGAGAGAGAGAGAGAGAGAGAGAGAGAGAGAGAGAGAGAGAGAGAGAGAGAGAGAGAGAGAGAGAGAGAGAGAGAGAGAGAGAGAGAGAGAGAGAGAGAGAGAGAGAGAGAGAGAGAGAGAGAGAGAGAGAGAGAGAGAGAGAGAGGGGAAAAGAGCGTCCCTCCATATCACCCTCGAAGAGTTTCCAAGTGAAAGGAAGATGCGTGTGCGTGCGCGAGCGCGCTTGGAGAGGGGGGTCAGGGCACAACCGGGGCGCGCTAACCTTTACCCTGGCAGTGAACTTGGACAACAACCCACACGCCCTCACACCCTCCGAGGAGCTTTCTCTTGCTTGCCACGCGCCTCGCAAAATACAGGCAACATCTCTTTCTCTCGTTCTCTTCCTATCCTTCACTTTCCTCTTCCTTGCCTCTACTATCTCACTCTCTGGTTCTCTTTCTCTCCTATCCACTTTCCTCGCGTCTCTCTCCTACTTCCCTTTCCCTTTCTCCCGCTATTTCTCTCATATCCTCTCTTCCAACTTTCTCTTACTTTTCCCATTCTCTCTCTTCCACTCTTACTTTCGCCTCTCTCTCTCTCTCTCTCTCTCTCTCTCTCTCTCTCTCTCTCTCTCTCTCTCTCTCCCCCCCCCTCCTCCTTGCCCTCTCTTCCCCTAGCCGCGGATCCCCACGTGAGGCTACTAAGATGCAGAGGTCACTGGCAGGTCGTGGCGTGGGATCTGGCCCACGTCCTGTTGCCCGACCCAGAGGGAACCAATTGCACGACCTAACCTCTGCGTGGCAAGCTAAAGCAAGTACACGTGTGTATTTGAGGGAGGGAAGGAGGGAGGGAGGGAGGGAGGGAGAAAGAGCGAAAGAGCAAATGAGAAAGATAAAGATAAAGATAAAGAGAGAGTGAGAGTGAATGTGTGTGTGTATGCGATTCCGTTTAACTTTCCCCTCCCTCTCATCACATCCCTTCCAACCCTGCCCCTCTTCCCTCCCTCTCCATCACGAGTTCCTTGGCCTCCTCGGGCGAGGCAAATGTCAGCCGTGGTGGCTTGACCTGCTTGGCATGTACTGTAGGACTCGCGGAACGGTGTGCAGGACGGCCGCTCGCGCAAGCCTTGTTTGCGTACGTGTTAAATTAATAGAAACTTACTAGAGTAGGGAAAGCGGCAAACAAAGTGGGTGAGGGAGAGAGGGGGAGGGGGGGAGGGGGAGGGAGAGAGAGGGAGGGAGAGGGAGAGAGAGAGAGAGAGAGAGAGAGAGAGAGAGAGAGGGAGAGAGAGAGGGAGAGGGGGAGAGAGAGGGAGAGGGAGAGGGAGAGGGAGGGAGAGAGAGAGAGAGGAGGAGAGAGAGGGAGAGGGGGAGAGAGAGGGAGAGGGGGAGAGAGGGAGAAGGAGAGAAAGGGAGAGGGGGAGAGAGAGGGAGAAGGAGGGAGAGGCAGAAAGGGGTAGGGAGGAAAAAAGTGAGGGACTGAAGAAAAAATGAGGCCGTGAGGGAAATTCAGGACGCTGTACAGCAACCCTCGAACGAAGCCGCGTCGATGAGCCATTGGCAGCTGATCTTTTCATCAGGAACCTCTCCTCAGTCATAGACAGGTCACGACGCGCTACCAGGCTCAGCAGGGGAGGGGGAGGCGAGGGAAGGGAGTGGGACAGAGTGTGCGTGAGGCGTGATATACCCATGATAATCCCCGGAAGACTCTAGCAGTGCTCGACTGCACCCTACAGCCGACGGACGGGCCGAGACCCAGAAGCAGCGAATGATGGGCGAAGTACTTCGGCACATCGCGGATCGGAGCTTGCAGACCGACTCCCCCCCCCCCCTTCTCTCTCTCTCTCTCTCTCTGTCTCTCTCTCTCTCTCTCCCAGAGGCTGGATGCGGGATTAAACGCCTAGAAGTGTGGGATTGATCCCGATACCCGGACCGGTTCGGCGATGGGAGGGGGAGCAGCCGGGAGCTCATAGCCATGCGGGTTTCTAAGGCTTCTGCTCCGCCATACTAGAGCATGAGGCGCGCCTATACAGGTTAGTGGAGAGTTGGGGAGAGTATGTGTGTGTGTGTGTGTGTGAGAAGGAGAGAGAGAAGGAGAGGGAGAGAGAGAGGGAGAGAGGGAGGGAGAGAGAGAGAGGGAGAGAAAGAGAGAAAAGAGAGAGAGAGAGAGATAGAGAACCCAAAATAGAAACATAGGAAGATGGGTAGAGATAGAAAAAAAGCCAATTGCCAAGGACGAGGCCAGGCGGACAACGCATCACAATGTCGCCGTGATTCCGGGAGGATCCTCGTCACAATGCACATCCTGAAACAGCCACACAAACACAGCAACAGACACACACGCGGAGAGAGAGAGAGAGAGAGAGAGAGAGAGAGAGAGAGAGAGAGAGAGAGAGAGAGAGAGAGAGAGAGAGAGCGGAAGATACGATGGAGAAGAGCAATGGCAGGGTGGACCATCTGAAATGCTCGAGGTAGATTCACAAACGAGAAGGAAACATAGGAAGGAGGAGGTGGAAGAAGAGGAGGAGGAGGATGGAGGAGATGGGGAAGGGGGAGAACGACGGAAAAGGAAGATCAGAAGGAAGAGAGGAGAGAATAGAATGATTATCCAAAGAGCCAGACTCGGAATGCAAGGACGGGCGAGAGGCAGGGGTGGAGGTCTGAGGGGGGGGGGGGGGGAGGGAGGGAGCAAGAGTAGGACTATTGTACGACGGGGAAGGGGGTATCATGACGTCACATCCGGCGCGTGGTCAGGGGGCGTAACGCAACAAAGGAGTGATCCCGGTGCTGTACTAGACACCTTCTCCTTCACGCCCGCACGCCCTCGCCGCAGGCATTCGGACAGCGCGCCAGTCATCACATGCATAACTACGTAAACCCACGAAGCACAACTGTTCAAAAAGGGATAGTCTATTTAATGAAACACATGAATAGTTACTTAATTAGAAATAACATATAAAAAAGGGGGGGTGGCGAGAGCGGACGAGCGATCCCCAGCTACACGAGGGAGGGTATACAACGAAAGTAATTAACGATATTTGCAGGCGCGTGTTGGCGAGACGCTATAGGGGCAAGGGATGGGGGAACGGAGGGGCAGGGGTGATACAAAGAGCCAAAGATATAGCGACAGTGATAGAGGGCAGAAAGATTTTGATAGAGAGAAAGGGTGAGGAAGAACGACCTCTCCCTCTCCCTCTCCCTCTCCCTCGCTCTCCCTCCAGCCCGTATGCCACCTTTCCGGCAGGTGTTTCGTCCGTTCTCCGAGACAAGAGGAGCGGACGCGGATGGCTCGAAATAGCCTTTAATGTTCGTGGGAATCATTGGGCGCAGTGAGAAGGGGGAAGGGGGAAGGGGGAAGGGGGAAGGGGGAAGGTTGGGGGTAAGAAAAGGGGGTGCTAGGGTTGAATTAGACAGGGGAAAGTGAAAGGATACGCGGAGTTCCTGTTCAAACGACTTGCCTCCTAATTATCCCAGTCATCTTTCCCTGGTCGCTTCCTGCGAGTCCTACATCCCTTTCTATCCCCCCCCCTACCCATGCCATACTTCCCCTCTCTTCGCCCCCTCGTCATGCCCTCCTTGCCGATTCAAAGCAAGAAACGAACCGGGAGAAGGAAATCACAAAATCGACACAAGACTAGCAATTAATCGATCTTCGTGTCCCATTCCGCTCCTTGCCCTACACGACCGCAGTATCCGTCTGCCGAGAGCGATATCCCGCAACGCCGCGAACGGATAATTCTGAAAATCTCATTCTTGTGGTGGCGGTGCAAATGGAAAGGGGGAGGAGGAGGGGGAGGGGGGGAAGGAGGGGAAAAGGGTATCCTTGATCGTGTGAACGGTAACCGAGGCTGGTGTGCATTACTAAAGTGACAGCAGTAGTAATAAAATAGTATTAGTTGTAGCAACAACTATAGTAGTAATCGTGGCAATAGCAACATGCATAATATTAACACAAGCAGTAGTATAATTAGCAATACTAATAATAGTCACAGTACTGTTATTAGTCGCAGCAGACTATAGTATAGTACTGGTGTTAATAAGACCCTTTCCGATGACTCATGCGTGGGTCATACGTTTATTTTCCTTCCCTTCCCTCTCCCCCCCCCCTGTCTCCGTCAATGGGGCTCTCATCAACACCCTTTCCCCTGACCACCGAGCGACGCAGAAGTGAGTCCCCCACGCCCTCGGACACCTGGAGGTCGACTGGAGAGGCAGCTGGGCCCGGTAGCGAGGGACTTCTTCCCTAACCACACTCTGCGAAAGATAATCCCCTTTCGCTGTTTGTTTAGCTCGCGCGTATCGTGCGGTGCCCTTCGCGCCTCTCTCGGTCCACAGGTCCTCTGGATCGCGACGCGTGCCCGGGAGGAGCAGGTGTCGAGGCAGGTGACGGATACGCGGCAGATGCGCGGTGGATGGTAAGCCGGAGTCAAGGATACGTCTCACGATTCCCCCTTCCTGTCCCATTGAATTAGCACCGGAAACACACGCACATGTATCCACAAAGATGAACATTCGCGACCAGTTCCATCCCGTCCTTTCGTTTTCCATAATCCTTCCTCTCCCTTTCCCTCCCCCGTTTTCCTCTCCATCCCCACACGCCTCCCTCTCTCCGTTCTAGACGCTTGTCACGCGCTCACAACTACTGCACCTGTATCAGTGTTGCAACGGCAGCAAGATCTAGGAAACAGGTGCCAAGGCAGATGTCTCTCCTCCTCCTCCTCCTCCCAACCTGTAGAAACACCTGCACTTTCACCTGCTCTTGCCATACGAGTGATTTTACAGCTCCTGTACTATCGACGCCCATGCGAACATGCCCTCCACCCCTTTCCCGCCCACGCGCCGGGGCTTACCTTGCGAGTGTGCCAGGTGCGTTGCCAGGGGCACGCAGGGGTCAGCAGCAGTTCCCCGCGCATGCCCAAAGTGAGCGCCCACAGCATGGTCGCGGGCGGCCACCAACGCGAAAGCAGGGGATGCGAGCTCTATTCCGCGACGCCCGCAAGCACGCAACTACGATCAACAGGTGTCCCCTCGACCTTCACGCCGCACCTGTCTGACTCAGCGAGGGGGCGAGGCCTTCTGGGAACCCGTTCGCCACACGCACGATGAGAGGACAAAACTGGGTCAATATATCAGTCACTTTCTCCCCCTCTTCTTCGCCAAGGAAGGTGTGCAATGGCGAGCCAAGGCGGAGACGGCACTGCCAGCGCTCGGGTTCTGCCACGGAAATGTCTTGGGAGGGTCGGACGGAAGGTGCCACCGAGAGGGGTACTTGCAGTGCACTGCGGGTCGGGTGTGGCACACCTTCCCTCGTGACCTGGACGGCACAGAGGTGGCCTGTTCCTCCCCTTCACCGCCCACGCGCCAAGGATTCCTCGCTCCCAGCCCCAATCTTCTTTCGCACCCCTCCACCCTACACAACCCTTTCACTTTCACGAAAGCTATGGCAGAGACAGTGGCACCGTGCGGCACTTGCGTCCGGTGACAGTCCAGACACTGAGAAGAGGTACACAGAGCAAAGACGGCGCGGTGGTCGCGTCAGAGGGCGACGGACGAGTGTCCGCACTGAACCAACAGCCACTCCACTCCACGTACAGAGCTGGTCTGTTTCACGGCCGCACATGTGTTGCCTTACACCCAGGGAGCATGTACGCAGTGAGTGCCACACTTGTGCACGTACACACACACACACATACACACGCACACACGCGGATGTGCTATTATTAAGGGCAGCTCCTCCCAAGCGGCGGCGAGGCGATAGCGAGACGAGGCCGCGCTGGAATGGCGAGGCGGCGAGTCAGACGCGCACTGGGTCCTGGACCTCCAGAAGAGACCTCTGGGGCGGGACTCGGCAGCTCCTCGACCTTACATGGAAAGTTGTCCTGGATCTTGTCCTGAGAGGGCGTCGTGCTCGCGCGCGTGTGTTTGTGTGTGTGTTCGTGTGTGGGTATGTATTCTGTTCCGTCCTTATATGTGCGTTTGCTGGTGGACTCTCGCGTGTGTATGTTAGCGTATGTGCGCGTGTTTGTATGTGTGCAAGTGTGAGTGAGTGGATCCGCCCTTGTTACTACGGCGCAAACAACGATAGCAACGCACGCGGGGAGGACGACACTTAGGCGACACCTTGCGCTCCTGCCAAAAACCCGGCTTGTGAGCCGTCCGTCTTGTGGCGAGGCGAAGATAAGGCCAGGGAAGAACACTTGAGGGGGGGGGGGGCTGGTAACGCTACGAGAGGGGGATAGGGGGGGGGGAAAGGGAAGAGGGGGGAAAGGGAGGAGTGCAAAACGAGATCAAGGTCGAGATAAAGGACGAAACAATATAAATACGCGGCATGCGAGTGCCTGCAATGTTGGTGGTGGGGGAGAAGGGGAGACAAGGGGGGTTCTCCTCACGGAGCGTCACCCTGAGACAGGTATCCCGGGGGAGGGGGCATGGGGGGAGCGATTTCCAGATACTCGTTAGCACGTGCCGGACAACATGAAATACATTTGATGTCGCTTTTTTTTTAAATAAACACGCACAGTGACATAAACAAACAAACAAACGAAACCTTGTTCCACCGGTATTTTCACGCTCACGGAAGACCAAAAAATCCGGGAGGGGGGAGGGGAGGGGGGGTCAGGAGGGATTGTGACGTCGTCCAGCGCAATAACAGCTTAATTATCGAAATACAATAGCTGTTCTCATTCGCTTCCCAATCATTACAGCCAACAGAGCATGGAGGAGGAGGAGGAGGAGGAGGAGGGGGGATAGAGGGAAGGAGGGGTGTAGAAGAGGCGGCAGTCGTAGGAGGAGGAGAATAGGGGTAATACCAATCTATTTCCCATATAACGGGCGTCGATAGTGCCATCCTCATGCCACCTGTCGATGGCCAGTGCCAGTCACCAAGAGGATTCAACGACAAAACATAACAGATATTGCGCAACAAAGCGAGCAAATGCCAATGACCAAACGAAACAAGTGAACAAATAAACGAGGGGAGGAAAAGCAGTCTCGGAGAGCCACTTGAGACCCTTAGCCTCCACATTCCTGGCTAATAACTCTCTATCTAATTAAAACCTCTATTCACACTTCCCCCACTTTGGTAATAACTCAAAAAGCGTCTCGACTCATGGTGTCCCACCCCTCCTTACGGGACGGCTTCTCTCACGCGGATCTAGGTATTCATTCTCTGTTTGTCTGTCTTCTCTTCTCTCTCCCTCTCTCTCACGCTCAATCACTCACTCACCCACTCTCTTTCTCTCTCTCTCTCTCTCTCTCTCTCTCTCTCTCTCTCTCTCTCTCTCTCTCTCTCTCTCTCTCTCGAACGGGATGATGCAAGACAGAGCAAGCCTCTTCCTCACCTGGTCCAACCACCCTCACGGCGCCAACATAAACACAAACACAAACACGCGGATAAACACCAGCAAGTACTTGACATAAACAAGGCGACGCGGTCACTCTTCTGGGGCTTGTGGTGAGAAGGGGGGGGGGAGATAGAGGAAGGTGCAGAGGTGAAACAAGAAAGAACACAGGGAGGAATATTACGAGGAAAAGGGGGAGGGAAGGAAAAAATTAGAGGAAGAGAAGGAGGATGTAAAATAGAAAAAAAAAAAAAAAAAAAAAAAAAAAAAAAAAAAAGGGGGAAAAATGAAAAAGATTTTGAACTGGACACTTTTCAATCGGATATCAGTGAGCTTCCACTTATCTCATTAGTGTCTCTTGTCTGATCCCGTTACCTAAGCTAATAGTATCAAAAGGAGTTCTTCAATGCCCTTCTAAGAGTCCCCTCTCTCTTGCGCAACCCGTAATTAGCCACCGTATGCACTTGCACAACCCGTACGTACGTAATCCACGCTAAGTTCTTTCTTTGTCTCTCCCTCACACTCACTCACTCACTCACTCATTCATTTATTTTCTCTTTCTCTCTTTTTCTTTCTTTATCTCTTTTTCTTTCTTTCTCTCTCTATTTCTTTCTCTTTCTCTCTCTATTTCTTTCTTTCTCTCTCTCTCTCTCTCTCTCTCTCTCTCTCTCTCTCTCTCTCTCTCTCTCCCTCTCCC
>BOPN01002371.1:203347-214941 GCA_017312705.2 Penaeus japonicus | reverse complement strand
ATATATATCTCTCTCTCTCTCTCTCTCTCTCTCTCTCTCTCTCTCTCTCTCTCTCTCTCTCTCTCTCTCTCTCTCTCTCTCTCTCTCTCTCTCTCTCTATCCACCTCGCTCATACACACACACACATATATATATATAAATATATGTATCTGCCCCTAATCGCTCAACGCACAAGTGCACACGACGGCGTGAAGCCAAACTAGAAAGCGACCCTGCACAAAGGTCACACACAAACATACGCACACATACACGTACCACGCACGCTGATGCTGGACTTCGTGCGCAACATTGCCGTGCATGGTCGCCTGCGTGACACAACTAAGCCTATGTGTGCGTGCCTCCCTATATGAGTGTGGTGTGTATGGTTTATTTTGAATTTAATTGGGCTTCATAATTTTCTATCTGTATATGTAAATGACGTATATGTAGGCGTAATTATGTGGTGTGTGTGTGTGTGTGTGTGTGTGTGTGTGTGTGTGTATGTGTATGTGTATGTAGCTGAGATAAAGCGATGGATTAGGCTAGGTTGGAGTGCCTTCGGTGCACAAAGTATTCTGTTACGAGGTCGCTCGCCATCATGTCCAAAGAGAAAGGATTTAAACCAATGTGTCTTCCCCGTCATAACATAGGGGTCAGAAACATGGACTACGACCAAAGTACTAGAGAGGAAATTAGTAAGTGCTCAAAGAGGAATGGAAGGGTTCATGATAAGAGTTAGCTTAAGAGACAGAAAAAGAACTACATGGAACAGGCAACTGACAAAAGTAGAGGATGTATGTATGTATATGTATGTATATATATATATGTGTGTGTGTGTGTGTGTGTGTGTGTGTGTGTGTACATATATGAGAAAGATAGTAGAATGCAGTAACGCATTCAATATAGAATCCTGAATCCAATAGACCACACGACCCACTAAAAGAATTGTCTAACCAGACGCCTTACAACCGTCATGGAAATTACCTATTTGATCATAGCAGAGCAGTGATAACGAGGTTTTACAGACAATTCCCGTGGGCACATGGCAGCAATGAATCAGAAATTCAAGTCCCAAATCAGGTTACCGAGGTTATATCTATGTGAGAAAATTGGTAGAATTCAGTAACGCATTTAATATAGAAATACAAATTTTACTGTGTGTGTGTGTGTGTGTGTGTGTGTGTGTGTGTGTGTGTGTGTGTGTGTGTGTGCGCGCGCACTAGCACACGCATGTGCGTGTTATTTACCTATATCAAGCAATCTATATACACGTAGCCCTCTCCCTTTCGCCCACAAAGAGAATGCTTACATCTAGCACCCAGTGTCTCTAGCGGCCTAAATTTATGCAGGTCAGAGGACACAGGACACGCCCCTGTTGTCTCCTAAGATAACAGGTGTGACGACACGTGTTTGTGTCACGAAGGCTGTCACCAACACAAGTAAATTCTACCGAGTGAGGGGATGATTTATGTGTTATTGGGTGAGGAGTGTGGGTATTTGGGAAGGGGGAGAGGGAGGAAGGAAGGAGTAGGGTGAGCGGAGGAAGGAGTGGGGTATGGGGGGAGAATAGACTTGGGATATGAAGAGAGAGAAGGAAGGTGGGGTATGGGGAAGGTGAATGGTATTGAGATATGAGGAGGGAAAAGGGAAGCGGGAGGGGAGAGGGAAGGTCGGGGTATGGGGGAGGGTTAGATGTAATAGGGAGAGAAGGGAGTAGTAGGAGTATATGAATACGGAGGAGGGGTAAGGGGACAGGAGAAGGGGTATGGGAGTTGGGGGTAGGGGTATAGGGGGATGCAGTGGTTGGGGGAGTAGGAGAGGGGAGGCAGTGAGGAAGGGGGAGAAAAGACGGATAGGCCAAAAAAGACAAGAGAAGAAAAAATGAAAAGAGATAAAAAACTACAACATAAAAAGGACAAAAGAAGAAAAAATGAAAAGAGATAAAAAACTACAGTCGAGACGGGGAGAGATGCAACAGATTTTACTTCTGCAAAGTAAATAGCCGTTTTCTTTGCCTGACTAACACTTAGGAACTGATTCCGAGTAAAAGGAGAGTCACATAAACTAACAGATAGACCGAAAGGCTACCAGGCAGACACGAACCTTCAGATGAAAATACCAAACATGAAAAAAACAAGTACACACAAACACACACATACACGAGAAAAGGGAGAAAGTGCTCACACTTTTTATATAACACAAATATTCAACGTGGCGTAAAGGTCTTGAAAGGGCAGAAAATTTTCCTAATCACAATGCGATTTTTCCCTTTTCGTTCCCTCCCCTCTTTCAGTACGGTCATATCAATATTTCTGGATCTTTACAATGCCGAACAAAAACACCTCACAGCTCACAGCTGAATCGGTGTCATATACCCCAACTTTCTAATCATTTTTTTACATTCCCTAGAGTTTTGTATCGTAAAGCAAGTCTGCATTCAATATTAAGAATTAAACATGATTTTTAAAAATTCACATAAGAATCATTTCCAAGCAGAAGCAAGACATTTTGGTCAAGGCTGTTTGCCAAAACACAATCTGGAATCCTCCACTGAAAGTGTATATATTTTGTGTTTTACCTCAAACAGACTCAAGAAAACTTTTGTGCAATATAATCATGATCAAAACTTTCCCCTTGCAATAGCGGTGATAGCAGCTTACAAGTCTGATTTATTAATCAAAACATTTATAGATCTAAAATAAAACTGCCTAAACTGACAAAGACAAAGAGCGACAGATACTCAGAAGAATCAACATACATCATTACTATGTGCCGCGCACACACCTATATACATGAACAAACGTACATGCGCACAAAAGCAAACTCACTTCCGACGCCTCCCACATACATAACAAAATTAGACCAATTCATATACACTGAATAAATAACACATAAAAAATAATAAAATACAAACAAAAAATAAGTTAAAAGTAAATTGCAATTCAGCAACATGGGATGTCGTTGTACGGCACTAAACCTCTTGCTTGCAATGCAACTTGTCTGAGTTTTCATGTTTATTGCTTTGTAATACAAATAAAAAAAACAGCAAGGGTCATTAACTTAAATTTGTTTTTGTTTTGTTGAACGGTTCCCCTCTTAGCGAACATCAAAACTTTAATGAAAATGTAAATCATATGTAGCAAAATAAGCTGCAAAAATAGCTAAGCGCATTAGTATGTCAATCTTGACATTTAATATACTACTTAAAATTAACCAACTATAAGTACAAAATAATATCATAATCACCCGTAAAGAAGATGATAAAAAATAACTACTTGCAACAAAACGTGTAACAACAGGAATCATTATAAAAAAACAAGAGTTGTATTGCTCAACTTTATGAATTGCGGACCTACTCTAAAACACACTTTAACCACATGCGCCTAAAAGCGATTAAAAAAAGACCCATTTCCCAAGAATTCATCTCATCCAAGGCCCTCCTTCGCCCGCCCTCCCCTATCATCCATTCATCAAAATCACCATCATCCACTCAATCCGCATTCCTGAGCAGCCATGCTGATGCGGGGGTCATCACTCTTTCGGTAAGTTGGAGGGGTGGACTTGTCTTCTCATCTCTCTGTGTCTCTGTGTCTCTGTGTCTCTGTGTCTCTGTGTCTCCCAGGTTCTTGTGTCTCTGTGTCTCTGTGTCTCTGTGTCTCTGTGTCTCTGTGTCTCTGTGTCTCTGTGTCTTCTGTAGTTCCCGTCTCTGTCTCTGTCTCTGTCTCTGTCTCTGTCTCTGTCTCTGTTCTGTCTCTGTCTCTATCTCTGTCTCTGTCTCTGTCTCTCTGCCTCTCTCTCTCTCTCTCTCTTTTACAACTTAAAGAATCGGGGAACATGAGCAGAGATGAATGTTACCGACCATGCATTAATAACAGTGGACTGCTTTGAGAAACTTGCTTTGTGCCGAGCTAGATGAATGTATGATAAATGTTGCCTTGAAATTTATCTTGTGATCCTATCATAAACTAACTGTAAACCATATAAAAGCATAAATGCATCAATCACGGAGGGAAAAAGTAAATCAAAATACATTTATGCTAAATATGTCGTCTCGAGACAAGTTACCCCTCGAGTCGAATTCCATTTTCCTTTAAAAAAGACAATTTAGGGAAGACTTAGCTATAAAAAATAAGTCTGAATCACGAATATTATCTGCTCCAAATAAATAATTTGATAGTAGTGTCATGCCAATGTAATGAAGCTATTAAGAAGAGGCGGTTGATGATTCACCTTAACCTTTAGAGTTATTAAGGGTTATAACAAGGCCCGATAACGGCTTATGCATTTACATCAATAATTATACATTTTGAACCAGATTAATATGTTAATGATAGGGTAATAATACTGATCAATAATGGAGGCACATGAGTCAAACCTTTTCGAATTGGGCACACTAATGTTAAGCAATAACGGCACCCGTAAACATATGTACCATGCATTGTGCGAATCATAATAAGAAATAATCGCTAATATCGAGTGTCAATAATAATTGTGATAAAAGCAATTATAACAATAATAATTATGATGATGATGATGATATTAATAAGAATAATAACAATAATGATAATAATGATAACAATAATAGTAACAATAATGACAATATAATTATAAAAATAATAATGACAATATAATTATAATAACAATGAAAAAAACATATTAATAATAATCTTAAAATTAATAATGATAATGATGAGAGAGAGAGAGAGAGAGAGAGAGAGAGAGAGAGAGAGAGAGAGAGAGAGAGAGAGAGAGAGAGAGAGAGAGAGAGAGAGAGAGAGAGAGAGAGAGAGAGAGAGAGAGAGAGAGAGAAAGAAAGAGAAAGAGAGAGAGAAAGAGAGAGAGAGAGAGAGAGAGTGAGAGAGAGAGAAAGAGAGAGAGAGAGAGAGAGAGAGAGAGAGAGAGAGAGAGAGAGAGAGAGAGAGAGAGAGAGAGAGAGAGAGAGAGAGAGAGAGAGAGAGAGAGAGAGAGAGAGAGAGAGAGAGAAAGAAAGAAAGAAAGAAAGAAAGAAAGAAAGAAAGAGAGAAAGAGAGAAAGAGAGAGAGAGAGAGAGAGAGAGAGAGAGAGAGAGAGAGAGAGAGAGAGAGAGAGAGAGAGAGAGAGAGAGAGAGAGAGAGAGAGAAAGAGAGAGAGAAAGAGAGAGAGAAAGAGAGAGAGAAAGAGAGAGAAAGAGAGAGAGAGAGAGAGAGAGAGAGAGAAAGAGAGAGAGAAAGAGAGAGAGAGAGAGAGAGAGAGAGAGAGAGAGAGAGAGAGAGAGAGAGAGAGAGAGAGAGAGAGAGAGAGAGAGAGAGAGAGAGAGAGAGAGAGAGAGAGAAAGCAGCATTAGGCAAAAAATTGTCCCATTGCTAATGGGTTAAGAATCACAGTCCATAAATGTACGCTGAAATATGAATAAAACCATTTGTGGGAACCTCTCAGGTATATTGTCAATATTAAATTGGTCCATTTCAATCTCCCAAATGTAAATTCTAATCCTGCTGGACATATTTACTACCTCAAAACTCCCTGTGTCTCTGGAGCAAGAGAGTCTGTCTTAGACTGACAGGCAAAGCATCCTAAGGTTTTCTTTTATCAATAAAGCTATTATATTCCTAGTTTGCTTACACTCTCTCTTTCTTTTATAAAAGATAAAAGAAAATGCAAGACTCAAATACTGACTCAAATTTATGATAGAAAACTACAGCAAATACACTCACAATGCTCTCATCTCATCTATGGACCAGAGGGCAATGCAGTATTGTCAAGTATTCTATACTTATTTTATAAATAGCAATTAAGTTTTAATTTTCCAGAAAGATTAAACTTCTGCTTTTCTTGAAACATACATTTAAAACATAGGATTAAAAGATTCTCTGTCTACTTAACCCATTCCCGACGGGGGAATTCTAGCC
Source organism: Penaeus japonicus (assembly GCA_017312705.2). Lineage (NCBI taxonomy): Eukaryota > Metazoa > Arthropoda > Malacostraca > Decapoda > Penaeidae > Penaeus > Penaeus japonicus. Next base: position 209,074 of record BOPN01002371.1, on the reverse strand, counting down.
TTGAATGTCCAAATGCCGGGGCGTTCGAATTATTAGGCCTAAATCAATTAAATGGCTGGCACAATACTGTGCCGCCTGGCAACTGGGCTTTTGAATGCGCGGTACACATGCTGTACCACCCGTCCTGTGTGGGTTAAAGCCTACAGCCATAAACTCAACCACCTGAACATTTTTTTTTTTTAATAATAATTTTTATTGAGCATCTGCTAAGATTTATATTTCAAATGTCATTTCTTCACCTTAAATAATACCTAGGTTATCACCTATCTTTCTTCACTTGCTATAACCTTACTTTTCTATCAGTGACCTACGTTCAAATTACTACCAAAAGTATTTAACTATCCCCTGCCATTTACCGTATTTCTGCAAACCTTCTTTCCTGGGTTGGCATGGTTAAAAGCCAAATATTTTAACCAGGTGGTCAAAATCATAATCATCCTAATGAAATATACCAGAAAATATAAATATATTTCATACTTTCTGGCACAGGGGCATATTGTAGACATCTGCAGTACTTTAGAGCAAGAGGTCGGCAACTTGCTATGTGCTATTGCTCTATAAAGACCGTAGATGGGTGCCATTTAAGGCTCTCTCTACTGCTGGTGCTAGAAGAAAGTAGTGCCATCTAGGTTTTGGATGTTAGGTGAAACCCATTTTGCTTAATATTACGGCATTATATAATAATTATGACTGCAATTGTCATCATCACTTACTCATTACTCATAGCACAATAAAATAACAAAATCTCCAAATGTTATGATGCCCATCATCAGGCCAAAGCTCCTGCATCATGTATGACAAAAAAACACGTCACCCATCATTAAGAGTTTAAAAATGATCTTTAAAACATTTATCTTAAAATCAGATTTTTCCAAACACTGTTTCTTCAATTTTTGATCCTCTTTATCCAAAACCTATTGCCAGTTCAACCATAATCATCTTGTGAAAGCTTTCAGCGTCCTTAACCCATTCACAGCAGGATATATTTTTGCCTACTCCTGCTTCCACTGGGAAGATAACAAGCGCATGATACTTTGTTCCAGGGTGTTTTCCCGAGCTTTTCACCCACCCTATCCTAATGGTTTGCATGATTGCACCTACAATGCTGGCACATAAAAATATTGCCATGTTTTTTAGTCTCTAAAACATGTTACAGCAATGCATCTCTAGTGTTATTTTATCTAACCCTTTGCTTATATTCTTCACTTCTATGTGATAATACCAATAAAAAGTGGAAGCAGTCTTTTAGTGGGGCATCAAAAAGCATGCTTTATACTTAATCTTCTTTTTACCAAAACAAAAAGGACAATATAAATAATCATGCATGTAAATACAAGCACATACATGTACCTCATGACGTGATGTGACTTATCATGGGTACTGACAAATTAGAAATAGTATTACATTCGTAATTTTCAATTTCATTTTATTTTTTTGTACATTCGTAATTTTTTATTTAATTTTATTTCTTTGCCAATCATATTTGATTTAACAATAGTTTATCGAGCCTGATCTTTTTTATTTAACCGATCAGAAGCCAAAATTACTATAATGTCATCAATATCAGGTATCTTTTTGTGACATCATTTTTTTTATGTTGTATCACATTTTATGACATTCAAACACCCATAGTAACAGAGACAACGAAATCATGAAAAATAATTACATCTAAGAACAAGCTAGTGTTCTATTGCTGATGTTTCAGCACATCACAATTGGCCCACTCGGAACTTGCCGAGAAAATGCATGATGTCTCAGGACGCCACCTCAATCTGGGGATATTTTCTGACCACGTGATAGGACGTCAACTGGCATGAATCAGTTAAGTAATCAATCAAATGAATCTACTAATTTTCTACAATCTTTTGTGAAAAATATTCAATAATTTTCTGCTTGCTAACAATTTGCATGCTATTCCACCCAAATCAAATTAACCCTCTCTGGACGGGTGGTACAGCATGTGTACCGCGCATTCAAAAGCCCAGTGGCCGGGCGGCACAGTATTGTGCCAGCCATTCAATTGATTTAGGCCTAATAATTCGAACGCCTGGGCATTTGGACATTCAAGGCTAGAATTTCCTGGCCGGGGATGGGTTAAATGTTTTTCATCCATCCATATTGTTTCATACATCTTACTTATGTTACTCTCTTCAATTTGCAATCTTGTAAGAACTATGAAATAACATTTCTGTAATATTCTTCATGTTCTTACTTGCCAAATGCCCTTTTTCACATATCAACTTTTTTTCCCATACAATAGTTCCTGACATTTAATATATTCACAAAATTTATCTATGCACCTTTTCCATTTTGTAACCATGAAAACCAAAAAAATATGGTTTTATTTTCATTTACATTTGTAATTAACCAATTGCAGATCTAACTGGTCGTCAGAGTGGGCGGTCTACGACACTGGCAGCAACAGCTAAAAATTAGAGGGAAGGGTTTTCTCCACCCTCTGGGTAGCATAGACTAGCCCAAACAATATTTTTCCATAAATCCATCATAAAATGTGGGTTTAGGCTGGCTTAGGAACCCTGTAGCTCTGGAGCTAACGCCATTACAGCCATAATACTTCATGACTGAGTGCGCGCTTCAACTGTCAGCAGATCCCAATGTCGCATCATGTACGCATTGACTCCTGTCTTTTAGGCCTAATCAGAGCCAACATGTATGTCATGACACCCATACACAATGGGTTAACCCATTGGTTGCGGTATTAAAAAAAGGTCTGAGCAGTAGGACGGCTATTTTACATGTTTAAGTACGATGCCATCCGGGCTTCATGACCGACTCTACCTTTGCAGCAAATCATGCCAACCGCTGCTAATGGGTTAAGCTGATATTTGCCTTTTATTTCCATTTCCTTGAAATAATTATATTTATATTATTCTTTGCATATTTTGACTACATTAAAGATGTAGTCATTCTGTGTTTACATGTATCCAAATGTTAACCAGACAGTGCTGATCCCAAAATATCTCATCCTTTCTTTTCTATATCCACAATAAAAACATCTAAGCTTCATCTCAGTTACCACAAGTATTCAGCTCAGCACTTTCTATTCTATTTCTAAGTAACAATTGACAAGCAAATAGCCAATCCTATACAAAAACTGAATCAAAGCCTACCTCTTTTCCTGCTTTCTTGATGAAGTTTGTGTCAGTGATGTGGAAGGTTGTTTGAGCGCAGCTTCGGGGTTTGTCTCATACTGGGGATTTTGGATCATGTACTGATGCAGGTGCGCAGCGCTATACACAGCAGCGTCTGTGCCTGCATGCCCATCAAATACTCCATAGTATGCATGTGGTGACTGATACTGTAAAAGGAAAAACATTTATGTGATTAGACCATCTGTGCAATGTCCTCTTACGTAGGTAATTTTACAATAAAAAAATCTTTAAAGTTCAAAGCATTCTATGTTAGAATTGAGAAAAAAAGTATGAAGCAATTAGTACAAGAATACTATAAACCTTTTACACTTTAAGTACAAATATTCCAGATCTTGAAACATACTTTTGGCAGAATTATTCATTGTCCATCAATTCCCACACTGATAAGTTAAGGTTGCTAAAGCAATATTTAGTTTCCAATTTCTTATCACATCCATATCTAAATGTTAGGCATACATGATAGCAAAAAGCAAAATGCTTTTCGGTATTTAGCATTAATGAATCATCTACATTTAAATAAAAATAAAAATTATACTAGAAAAAATAATACTGAAAACCTTAAAGACTAACTTAAAAATAAAGAAAAGTAATTCTAATTGCCTCTTTGAATCTCCATAACTCTTAACAAGAGCTACAGATGTAGCTTACACAGGTCAAAACACAATCTGTTACTTCATCCTAAGTTTCATAATAATATGATCTTCATTTTCTTGTACATAACATAAATGATAATATCAACTGTCTGCCATTTTACACTGAGAATGGTATTTCCAATGCAATTAGAATGAACTGTTTCTCTGCAATAAAAATTTAATTTTAACAGCTAAAAACATATTGTTGTGAATATGAAAAGTAGTTTCAGAAATTACATAGCATGTAAATTATTTCTTTTCTTATAATACAACTACTAAGAAACTCTTGAGTACAATGACACACTAATGGCATCACAGTGGTATAACAGTGACTGCTAGAGTCAGTCAAGTAGCCTATATGCCAGATTTCTCACAGGTGTTGTGGGTGATGCCTGACATCCTATTATGGAGAAGTCTAAGTCAAAGGGTTAAAAATGCGAATAACAGTTATAAACACTAAATGTTTGATTTCCAATTTGGAAAATTCAAATGTCAGTCAAAGAAATTCAAATAAAATTTCCATCCACTACTTCTGAAATAAAGAAATACCTCCTCTTCTTGCAACTGTTAGTGAACTGCAAACCATTGAGTATTCCCATTATCATCCACCTTGTAGAAAAATCCAAACTATTAAAATAACCCACTGCGTACGGGTGTCATGACATACATGACGTAGGAGCTTTGGCCTGACGACGGGCGTCATGACGTACATGGCGTTCGGGGATTTTGGAATACTATGCTATTTAATTGTGCTATGAAAAAGGAATGAGTGATGATGGCTACTGCAGTCATAATTACTATAATTACCGTAATACCGTGCTAGCTTAACGTCCAAAACCTAGATGGCACCACTTTTTCCTAGCACCAGCAGGAGAGAGAGCCTTGAATGGCACCCATCCACGGTCTCTAGCAAGCACTGTCTCTATAGAGCGATGGCACACACTAAGTTGATGAACCCTTGCTCAAAACTACCGCCGATGAAGGATGTGCAGGCAGAACGAGAAGAGGAAGGCACTAATCCATACCCAGTGTCTAAAATGTGCTCCCTGTGCCAATATGGATGCCTTTCACTGTGGCACTCACAGTCACAAGCACAGGTTTCACTCTCTTCTACCTCTTCTTGTTATCTTTATTGTAGGGGGTTATATGTTTTCAGATTCGTTCATGACAGCACAAAAATACGAAAAAATAAAGTTGTCTTTTGTCCTCCCATAAAACAGCAATACTTCTATCACATTGAGTATAAAGGAAATAATGAGCTAATATGGATAATATACTACAATTTTAGTCAACTGCAGCACTGATAGAGCCTGTTATATAGCACATATAAGTCTCTAAACTCAATAAAACACACAAAAAAACAAAACACAAAAACCGCTCTAGTTTTTCAATGAATGACTAAAAGAGAGTGGGAATATTCAAATTATAATGCTTCAAGCAGTCTCTCTTTAAAATAAAGCTTATCCTGGAGGCTGGGCAAGCAAATTTATCCCCGTCTGCAATGGGTTAATCAACAGATGAATTTTCAATTTCTGTAAGCTTACATAATCCGCAAGACCTGAAACTAAACCTGTCAATAAATTTTTCTCTTGACCTTGACTCACGAAGCTGTTCCTAAACTACTATATTAAACTGTGTATTAACTTTGTTCTTTGTAAACCATTAATCGATATCAAATGTGAAACCATTAAGTAATTTACTACTCCTTTTTTAGGTATGTGGTTTCTTTAAGACATCCTCTTTAAAGAAGCCCTTCCCTTTCTCAATATGTCTTTACTGCAATAAGCAAAGCCACCAAATAAATCTTCACAAAAAAGCCAAAGATGTATGGGCAGGGAGATCATGTCATAAAACGTAGAGCTGCATATTTTAAGATATATTACCTCTTCCTCTTTCACGCAATACATTCAATACACATATTT
>BOPN01002371.1:173347-188347 GCA_017312705.2 Penaeus japonicus | reverse complement strand
CATGAAGACTTGCTGACGGATTGCAATAAGGATGAGACTAGTGGACTGGCCACTCCGTCTGCTGCAGCGGCACTTTCTCGCACCCTTGCCTATGTCAGAGTATCCTGACTGGTACCTTTATACGAGGAAATAAAAACAAAGCATAAACATACAAGAAGACATAAAAATATAAACACCTCCGTGATAAAAGCACATTCGTATCATCCATAAACTGTCGCACAAATACACAGTCGAATCAGATGCAAATACACACAAAGCACATTCTCACTTTCTCTCTCATCATCCTCACCTTCATTTTCACTCTCGTTCTCTCCCTCACCCCACCTTCAACCTCACCTTATCCCCACCCCAGCCCTTCCCCTCCATCTCCCTCTCAGCAAGCATAGCCAGTCGGGAACAATGTGAGGCTATCTGTCACCATGGCAACCTGGAACAGTATCACCTTGACCCCGTGTGAGTGCGTGCGTGCATGCGTGCGCGCCTGCTTTTGTATCACTGAATGTTCATTGGTTAGGAGATGCTATGCAAATACCTGAACTGTTAAAACTAATTGTACCTGTTAAGAATAACAAACTTGTTAAAATTATCTTTTAATGGCAATGTTAGAGGGCCCTTGCCAACAGTAATATTTATATTTTTGTCCAATCAAACAATTACCGAAATCAGGTGAGGCAGCAACCCTAAGCACTGTGAGGAATGTAAATCAGTATGTGTTTGTAAGAATGTGTGAACGTGTGTTTGTGTGGACGGAAGAAGTTCCACTTGGAAGAAAGCCAAAAATAATACCCGCGACGTGTGCATTGTTCTCTGCACATGCATTCACTCCCGATGTTCATGCTTCTCACCCTAGAAAGAGGACTGGGAGAGAGAGAGGAGGAATATGAAGATTCCCCCCCCCCTCCCCCGTTATCTCTCTCTTTTGGCCACAATTGAAGCATGCTTATGTGTGAGCGAGTGTGTGCGTCCGTGCGCGCATTTGCGAGCACTTTTAAAAAAAAGTGCATATAGGAAAATTTAAATGTTCGTTCCATGTTTACTTACATTAAAGAAAGGAAGGCATACATGGAAGGAAAATAATTTTCGCCCATTTGCCTTTTTGTCAGTACCTTGCTTATGCTTATGCTTATGCTTATGCTTATACCCCTGCCCGTCCCTCCCTTTAACCACGATACAGTTTCCGGTTTCTGAATCAGTGCAATAAAATGTTGCTAACACCACGAAGACCTTCAATTCATGATCAGCTCTTACGCGCTTAAATCACCCATTTCATCAGCAAAATAAAATCATCCAATCAACATCGAATTGACAAAAAAAGAAAAAAATATATTTCAATACTGCAAGTCTATCTGAAAAAGTAAGCATAAAGGATAGTCTCATTTAAAACCAAATCAGCAAAAATACATTACCACGGTATTATTGTGAAACTAATTAGCTGACATTATGAAGCCAACAAAATAAACTGTTTGTCATGGGACTGTAATTACCTCGCAAATCACACCTGGAAATTACCAAAACAATATACCGATACTATCATTACAGTCTAGTTGCCAACTTTTAACATTACGATGGAATCAGTTCATCGCCATGTCAACACTACTTTCATGACGAATATAATAATGACATTATTATAATAAAGAGGATAATAATAATAATGATACCAATAGTAACAATAACCCCAATAACAATAACGATAATCAAATCATCATTATAAAACTACGAAGACGGAAAAAGTATAATAATAATAATAATAATAATAATAATAATAATAATAATAATAATAATAATAATAATAATATCAATAATGATGCACAATAAAGTCCAAATATATAACGCCTATGCTGAGACACCCACAACTGCATCGCGGCCTTTTGGTACAGTATCGCGAGTGCCGCCAGAGCGATCCTCGACGGTGCCACCACCAGACTCCTCATATGTGCCAACTTAAAGACCATTGGAAGTGCCACCGGCCAGCTTGAGAGACATAAGAAAGCCAGGAGTTCCCGTCTGGCTGCAGACAGCATGTTAAAGCGGAGCAGGTGGTGATGACGGAGCCATCGCTCTCTCTTTCTATTCCTCCTCGTCCTTGTCATGCTATTTCTCTCAATTTCTCTACCTCTATCCCTCTTCCTCTATCATCCGTCTTAACATCTATCATTATCTTTTCAATGGTTTTAAATTTCTTTCCATAAGTCTTCCCTCCTCCTCTCTTTCTTCCACTTCCTTCCCCTCTCCTCCTCTCTCTTTCTTCCACTTCCTTCCCCTCTCCTCCTCTCTCTTTCTTCCTCTTCCTTCCCCTCTCCTCTTCCCTCTTTCTCTTCCTCTACCTTTATCTTAATATTTTCCTCACCCTTTCACATTTCCTGCTCCTTCCCTTCTCTCTTCTTCCTCCAAACATCTTTATCCTCTCTACTCCGCCCTGTCTTCAACGTGGCCTCACGCAAAATACCTGCACGCATCAGGCATCAGGCGCACGCACCACACGATCGCGCTCACCACATCGGCCAGCCACAATGCGCTCACAACCTTAAGCCTCAGATATGGGAGAAAAAGTTGGACCAAAGGACTTCCGACTTTATAAACTGGAAAAAATATGCATTTCCTCTCTGTATCCCTATTCTTGTTAATAAATACAATAATAAACAAACATATAAGCATAAACCTAATAACAATGACGACAAAAAATAATAACAAATATGAAAATAACAACATGGGTAAAGTAAAACTAAACGGAAGGTAAACATCAAATTATACATCAATTGATAAAGCAACACTATAATACAGTAGTACCATTAACAAAAAGATGCATCGTTAATAATAGAGACAATCGACCACAAACATCCTCTCATGTTTCGAGTGATCCATTAAAACGTCACATGATTAACGTGTCATAAGTTTTCATCTATAAAATTCTTCGGATTTATTTTTCGACTCGTTGAGATGAAGGGTGATCTATTACCAAATGTCACTGATACTAATAAGAGCAATAGAAGCATAAATGGCAAGGAAAATAACAATGACAACGACAGCAAGACGAAGGCAATTGTAAAACTCTCTAATGTTTGTCTTATAAGTCCCTGAAATTCTATACATCTATCTTTGTTATCCTTCCCTTTTCTCTCTCTTTCTCTTTCTCTCTCTACCCCTTGTTATTCTTCCAATTCTATTCCTCTCTCGAAATCCAAGTAAAATAATAATTACATCAATGATAAAACCTGATTAATAATATCCTTTGAAAAAAAATTCAACGCACAACCTCGATTCACGTAAATGACCCTTTCGTCCCCGCCCACGCCCTCCACTTGTTCTCTTCTCTCTTCCTCGTTCTAGTCCTCGTCCTTCTCCTCGTCCTTCTTCTCGTCCTTCCTCCTCCTCTTCCTTCTTTCCAGTCATCCCCATAATCCCTCCACACGATCCTCTGCGCGACGGCAAAGCATGACGAATAGCAGAAGTTAAGCGGATACTCAAGTTATTTTCGAAAGTCATGACAGGAAAAAAAATCATGAGGAAAATTAAGGGAAGAGGTCGACATACCTATATACAACCCAAATAATGCAAGACAAATAAACTATCTGATAGGATTTAGTGATATCCTTGAGGAATAAACTTGGGAGAAATGGCATGGAAATCTAAGTCAACGCAAGCGAATAAATAAGAAATCCCTCTAAAGCAACCAGCGCCGCGCCGCGAGTTCAAGTCAAGATTCTATCTTACGTCGCGTTCCCCGCCCTTGACCTTCTACCGTTCCTTCTGTCGTCACGGGCGATCAAGGCCTCAACTGCTAGGCTCCTGCGGTCATTTCGCCACGCTCCCGCGGCGACCGTCAACCGCAGCGTCCGCCGGTCACGCTACGCCCGACAGGACAACCTTCGGAGGAGGAGAAAGCACTCTAACCTGTAACCTGCGATGTCCTTCTCTTCCCATTCTCTTCTTCCTTTTCTTTATTTGGCCCGTCTTAGTACCAGAAAAGATAAAAGAAAATTGTCAACTAAGATAGATAGATAGAAGATGATATGGAGGGGAAGGGGCAAGGGGGAAGGGGGAAGGGGGAAGGGGGGAGGGGGAGAGGATATATGTAGACACAGACACAGACAGATAGACAGACAGATAGAGACACACACACACACACACACACACACACACACACACACACACACACACACACACAAACACACACACACACACACATAAAAACACACACATAAAAACACACACATAAAAACACACACACACACACACACACACACATAAAAACACACACACACACACACATAAAAACACACACACACACACACACACACACACACACACACACACACACACACACACACACACACACACACACACACACACACACACACACACACACACTGCAGTTCAAGTCCGTCCAGTGACCCGAGGCTCAGCTAGACTTGCTAGAGTGCATCCATTATATTACATTATATATTAACATGTCTACGGCTTTTTAAAGGAGTTGATACCGCAAGGAACTAGATAGAGGAATTAGTAGGGAAACTGAAGGAGGAAAGAAAGGGAAATATGAGGAAAAGGAAGTGACGCAGTCGCAGATGAGGACATAGCATCATCCTCGTCGACAATTCCGGTGGTTGCCTGGACACTGCACGTCGTGAACCCCGCCCCAAAACCGCAGGCGTGAACTCTTCTCCCAAAAAGCTCTGTCAAAGAAGCAAGGGAAGACACCCCCGCCCATCGCACGGGTCGCGTGGGCGTGCTCCCGTTGCGCCGGCGACCGCAAAAGGCAAAAGAGTTGTGGCTCTTCCCATCCCCTTCCAACTAAGGCATTGCCAGCAGTAGCGGGGATGAGTAGCAACATTGGCCAGGCGGCCCGCGTTGTCAAGTTTTCTGTGACGACCTCAACGACCAGATGCTGAGTCTAGTCGTTCGGAGTGGGGGAGAGGGGGACATAGAAGCAAAATAGGCGCCCAACAGAAGCATCAGCAGAATACAGGAGCCAGGCCAAATCAGCAGAAGCAGGTGGTTGATTGCGTGGAGGCTGACGGATGATGGCAGGCAGCGACCTTGATGCTGCGCGGGAGAAGCCTTGACGATCCGAAGCCGAGTTACCCCAATTATCCCGCATTCCTGGACACCGCCACTCTCACCCTGTGACTCACCCTCACCCTGCACCCTCCCTGCCCTCCCTCGCCAGGGGTATTGCCACACCGAGTCGCCCTGCGCTCCCGGGATCCTGCATAAGCACAGCCCTGGCCTCACACCACCCGCCCAGGACGTCAACGTGGTCATAACTTCCTAAACGGGATATTAATAAAGCATTTGCATTAAATGGAGAAAGGAAAGGAAAAGGAAGAGAGAAGTGGGGGAGCCCAGAGAAATAAGGGGAAAAGGGAGGGGAAGTGAGGCAGAAGAGTGCGAATGAGGAATGACGGAAAGAGCATAATTAGAGAGAGGGATATAGAGAACGAAGGGAAAGTAAGGGAGAGAAGGGGTAGTGGGAGGGAAGGGGAAGAAACAAAAGATGTGGAAAAAACATAAAAGGTGGAAAGAAGAGAAGGAGGAAGGGAGGGAAGGGGAAAAAGAAAGAGTGAGAGGGGGCATGAAGAGAAGGAGAGGGAAAGAGAGAGAGAGGGGGGGGGGGAGAGAGATGGAGGAAAAGGAGTAAAGGATGGGGGAGAGAGGGATGGAGGAAACTGGAGAGTGGGAGAGGTAAGGTGGGAGGAAAGGTAGTAGACAAGAGAGATAGAGGTTGAATAACATGTAGCAATAATGATAATAATAACAATAACAACAGCTAATAATTATCAAAACGGTAATAACAATGGTAATAATGGTAATTATAATGATACTGGCGATGGTGGAAAAAAAAACAATTATAATCACAACAGGTCGAAGAACAAGAAAGAGGTTAAATTAACATCCTGAAAAAAAACCCATAAAAAAAAGAAAATCAAAATGAACGAAGAGACCCGAAGGTACAGCAGGAAAAAATTCCAAACAAGACATGAACACCTCTGCAGCCATGAGAGCGACCATTGTTCGCGGCCTCTACTCGCACGTCGCACTTAACGTCCCGTCCGCAGCTTTAAAATCTCGGCGGCCGCGGGAGCCATTTGCGATGAGGAATTACGCAATCTCACTTTCGTTTTAAAAAATGCTGTGGGGTGAGGGAGAGGGGGAGGAGGAGGGGAAGGAGGAGGAGGAGGGGAAGGAGGAGGAGGAGGAGGAGGAGGGGAAGGAGGAGGAGGAGGAGGAGGAGGAGGAGGAGGAGGAAAGAGAGAGAGAGAGAGAGAAAGAGAGAGAAAGAGAGAGAAAGAGAGAGAAAGAGAGAGAAAGAGAGAGAAAGAGAGAGAAAGAGAGAGAAAGAGAGAGAAAGAGAGAGAAAGAGAGAGAAAGAGAGAGAAAGAGAGAGAAAGAGAGAGAAAGAGAGAGAAAGAGAGAGAAAGAGAGAGAAAGAGAGAGAAAGAGAGAGAAAGAGAGAGAAAGAGAGAGAAAGAGAGAGAAAGAGAGAGAAAGAGAGAGAAAGAGAGAGAAAGAGAGAGAAAGAGAGAGAAAGAGAGAGAAAGAGAGAGAAAGAGAGAGAAAGAGAGAGAAAGAGAGAGAAAGAGAGAGAAAGAGAGAGAAAGAGAGAGAAAGAGAGAGAAAGAGAGAGAAAGAGAGAGAAAGAGAGAGAAAGAGAGAGAAAGAGAGAGAAAGAGAGAGAAAGAGAGAGAAAGAGAGAGAAAGAGAGAGAAAGAGAGAGAGAGAGAGAGAAAGAGAGAGAAAGAGAGAGAGAAAGAGAAAGAGAGAGAGAGAGAGAGAGGCGGGGGGTTAGAGAGAGAGGGAGGGGATGAGGGAGGGAGGAGAGTAAGAGTAAGAGTAAGAGGGAGAGAGAAAGACGAAAAAGTTGGCAGTTCGAAGACCAGAAATATATCAATCGACTTCCGTAAAGTTAAAATACATTTGGATCTTTTAATCGAAAAAAAAGATAAAAAATTCTGTCTGGTGAAGCATTATTTTTAATTTGATAAAAAAAAACATGGAAATCCCAACCTTCACTCTGGTCATTTTATTACATACAATAAAACATAAACGAAGGTTTCCACCGCCGCCTAACATCCCACGCAGAGGTCATCATCGCAGTCTGAGGTCACGGGGAGATAAAGTCACGCTTTTGCTGATCGCCGTTTCGTACGAGGAATGTGCTTGCGGAAAAGAGGATGATGTACATCCATGTGTTTATTGCTGTCATTTTTTCCCTTTATGTAGCAGATGTTTGTCTTCATTCTGACACATTCTCTACGATAAAGGGTTAACGGATGTTATAATATCGTCAAAGCTACTATTTATACCTTAATTATTCTCGCTGTTATCATGATGACGGCATGCCAACAATCCGCGTGCGCCTCCTGGCAAGCCAACTTTTTTCACTCCTGTATGATCACGATGTATTTACTCTGCATTCGATCAACTCTCGAAAATCTTCGCACATGGCTAAACCCAGGAAGCAGACACTGCTTATAAATAACTCCTGAAAAAAACAAGCCCCTCCCTCCTCACAAACCACCCTATAATTGCAGAAACCCATGCACACCTGCCACCTTCCCCCTCCTTCCCTCCTCCTACCCCGCCCCGCGCACCCCTCGCCTTCTTCCGCCTCTACCTTAGGAACAGCAAGATGAAGTAATGTTCCTCCCCCCCACCCCCTCTTCTTCCACCAGCTGTATTGCGCAGAATCTACGCATTCGCCCGTGTAAATGTCACGGTTATAAATAAAACAAGGAAGTGATGCCCGTGCGTGAATTAAATGTCGCGCTGTGACAACAAGATGTGGCACTGTCGAGGGTGACGGCGGCGGCAGTGGCTGCGACATGCTGTGGTAGATGGAGTAACAGGAACAGGAACAGGAAGGGGAGGGGAGGGGACAGGGAAAGGGAAAGGGAAAGGAAAAGGGGAGGGGAAAAGGGAAAGGGGAAAGGGGAAAGGGAAGGGGGGAGGGAAAGGGGAGGAGAAGAGGAAGCGGGAGAGGAGGAGAAGGCAGGTGAGGAGAATGCAGAGGAGGAAGAAAAGGAAGAGGAGTGGAAGAAGCAGTAGGAGGAGGAAGAGGAAGGGGGGGAAGTGGGAGGTGGATTAGGTCGGGCGGGCACTGCGCCAGCCCCAGGAGCAGCCACATCAGCTGGGGCGGGGATCACAGGATCAGGTGGTGAGGTCACAACTCCCGCCACCTGTTCGGCCCTTCGCTGTTGTGCCCTCAGTCCTGTCGCTCCTCTTACCCACTTTGCTTAGGGAGGGAAGGAGGGACGAAGGGAATGGTGGAGGGATGAAGGGGAGGAGCGATTCAGGGGGCGAAGGAAGTTAATTAAAAAAAGGAAAGTTGAGAAGGATAAAAGGATAAGAGGAGAGAGAGAGAGAGAGAGAGAGAGAGAGAGAGAGAGAGAGAGAGAGAGAGAGAGAGAGAGAGAGAGAGAGAGAGAGAGAGAGAGAGAGAGAGAGAGGAGAGGGAGAAGGTGGGGGAGAGGTAGAGATAGAAGTAGAGGTAGAGGGGGAGAGGGGGAGAGGGGGAGAGGGGGAGAGGGAGAGAGGAAGAGAGGAAGAGAGGAAGAGAGGAAGAGAGAGAGAGAGAGAGAGAGAGAGAGAGAGAGAGAGAGAGAGAGAGAGAGAGAGAGAGAGAGAGAGAGAGAGAGAGAGAGAGAGAGAGAGAGAGAGAGAGAGAGATAGAGAGAGATCACGTTCATGACGACAATTTAGCAGTTAAGATTGATGGAGAGGGTGAGGGGATAGAGCGAAATAAGCGAAGCAAAATTTTCCCTTAGGAGAATCTGGCGACGGCACAACACCAGACACCACGATCACCCAAAAGGGAAATGCGGTGGCTGGGAGACGTGCCTCGGGAGGGGTCATGGGGTGGTGGGGAGGCGGGGTATGTCATGCACTGGGTTATGGCCTCGTATTGCAAAAGGCGTGACAAGAAGGGTCTCATCCAATCAGCCAGTCGACGCTACTTACCAGGAGATCCCCGTCATCTCAAACGCATGCAAATTTGACGCATCGATCAAATTGACATATAAGAGCGAAGTGCATCATAAGCGAACACGTGTTCCTTGTATCCGCCGCAATACCCGGGTCGCAGAGTGAAATAAAACGATTCCAATCTTTACTCTTGCTTGCATCTCATCAGAAGGAATGTACTGCTCCATAAGTATATACTACATAAAATGTTCGTTATAATTCAAATAAACAAGTAGAAATAAAAAACAAATAATTTTTTTTACCAATCTTCGCCATGAAAAAGTGCATCATAAATTCAAAAGCTGCAAATCCCATCAAGCCATCTATTGTTATCGCGTTATCTCAGCTGGCTCATAACACCACCCGGTTCTCCAGCAGAACACTCGAGAGGAGGGACTGATAAAACACCGTAAAGGCGAATAAAGACGAAACGGGCGCGAGTAAGAGGCGGTGGACAGATATATGCAGGTGATGGCGTACCCGTCTGGGCGCGTGGCATTCGGACAAGGTAGCTACCTTGGATTAGCACGTGGATTAGTACCACGTGTAACATGAATAGAGAGAGGAAATGGGACAGTGAACGGGGGTGGGTGGGGGTGGATGGGAAGAAGGGAAGGGGGGTGAATGGGAAGGAGGGAGGGGGGTGAATGGGAAGGAGGGAGGGGGGTGAATGGCAAGAAAGGAGAGAGGGAACGAGAAAGAAGACGAGAGAAAGAGAGGAAGAAAGGGAAAGGGAGAGAGGGAGAAAGTGAAGGAGGGAGAGGGAGAAAGAGAGAGAGGGAGAAAGAGAGAGAGGGAGAAAGAGAGAGAGAGAGAGAGAGAGAGAGAGAGAGGGAGAGAGAGAGAAAGAGAGAGAGAGAGAGAGAGAGAGAGAGAGAGAGAGAGAGAGAGAGAGAGAGAGAGAGAGAGAGAGAGAGAGAGAGAGAGTGGGCGGGAGGGGGGAAGAGAGAGAAAGAAGAGAGAGAGAGAGAGAGAGAGAGAGAGAGAGAGAGGGAGAGAGAGAGAGAAAGAGAGAGAGAGAGAAAGAGAAAGAGAGAGAGAGAGAGAGAGAGAGAGAGAGAGAGAGAGAGAGAGAGAGAGAGAGAAAGAGAGGGGGGGGGGGAAGGGAAAGAGATAAAGAGAAAGAGAAAGAGAGATAGAAATAAAGGGAAAGAGAGAAAGAGAGAGAGAGAGAGAGAGAGAGAGAGAGAGAGAGAGAGAGAGAGAGAGAGAGAGAGAGAGAGAGAGAGAGAGAGAGAGAGAGAGAGAGAGAGAGAGGAGAGAGAGAGAGAGAAAAGGAAGGAGAGAGAGAGAGAAAAGGAAGGAGAGAAGGAGAGAAAGAGAGAAAAGGAAGGAGAGAAGGAGAGAAAGAGAGAAAGAGAGTGAGAGAAAGGGGCTGGGGAGAGAAAGAAGTGATTGGGAGAGGAGGAAAAAAAGGAAGAGAGATAGAAGACAGTCGGTGAGTATGAGAGTATACGTGTAAGTCTGCGTTCGGACGTGTAATGGTGACAATGCAATATGTGGCACATGACATCACCACGGAAGATGTCCAACAGTGTTGTTTCACTGCCAGACCCCCTCCTTCTCCACATACCCCCCCCCCCCTTTGACTGACGCAGCAGGAAGATCACAATGGATGAATTCATCTTGTTATCATTAATGTAGGCGGCCGTGGTGATTACACTCTTTATAGATTCCAAGATAAATATTCTTTACATGGAAGTTCAGCAAGATCTGATAAGCGGGGGAGATAAAAGGAGGAGGAAGGGGAGAGATGGGGGAGGAAGAGGAAGAGGAGGAGGGGGAGAAAATGGAGACGAAGAAGATGAAGAAGAAAAGGGAGGAGGAGGAGACGAAGAAGAAAAAAAGAAAAAGGAGTAGGAGGAGATAAAGAAGTGGGTGTATCAAGCGCAGAACGATAATGAAAACGAGAGCAAAGACTTTGCTTACGGATAAGAGATAGAGCAAGAGGATGAAGAATCACTCAAGATTAGAACAAAAAAGAGACAAGGTAATTAAAAGAGCACAAACCGTGAAGAAAAACAAACAAACCTCTCTCTTTTGCCCTCAATTTAAATTATCCTTTCTTTCAATTTTCTTTTACACATCTCTTTCCCCTTCATCTCCGTACGTGCATTCTCCTTCCTCCCTCCTATCCCTCCTCCTCTTAATACTTCCACACTTTCAGTCTTCCTCCCCTAGCTCAATCCCTTTCTCTCCTCTCCTATCCCCCTTCCTCCTCCTCTTCCTATTTTCCTCCGCTTCCCCCTCCTCCTCCTCTCCCTTTCGTCACCAAGATGGAACGTCCCTCTTTCCGAGAATAACCCCCACGCGGGACCCCAACGCAACTTTCAATTTCGTTTCCTACTTGTGTTATCCCGTGACGGATCTAAACACGTTGTCACGAGGAGGAGGAGGAGGAGGAGGAGGAGGAGGAGGAGGAGGAGGAGGAGGAGGAGGGGGGGAGGAGGAGGAGGGGGAGGAGGAGGAGGGGGAGGAGGAGAAAGGGGGTTGAGGAGGAGGGGGAGGAGAAGGTAGGGGGAGGAGGAGGAGTGGGGGGAGAAGGAAGAGGAGTGGGAGGAGAAGGAAGAGGAAGGGGGGGAGAAGGGGTAGAAGGAAGGGGAGGGAGGGAGGGAGAAGGGGTAGAAGGAAGGAGAGGAGGGGGGGGAGGGGATGAGGAGGGAGAGGAAGCAAAATACATATAATCTACAGAAAAAATAAAGTTAGTAATGTATACCGTGTACCCACTCCATGAAACTGGTACGAAGATCTAATGCAATTATGCCACACGCGGACGGATATTCCCTCAACATTTTAATGAAGTACTCGACAGTAATAGTATTTCAGCATCATATATATTTCATTGAATATACATATATACATAGATGTACATATAATATATATGTGTATATATGTATGCATGCATACATGCATGCATTTATGTATGTATGTATGTATGTATATAAAGAGAGAGAGAGAGAGAGAGAGAGAGAGAGAGAGAGAGAGAGAGAGAGAGAGAGAGAGAGAGAGAGAGAGAGCGAACGGCCCGGGCCATGGATACCCCGAAGATGCTATCTGGTTCGCGCTCCCAACTTGCCGGACATTTATATTCTAATGGCGGCAGAAAATCCAACAGTAATCGCCCTGGCTCCTTCCTGTACGTTGACCTAGGGAATATATGACTGCGCACATACATTGTATTATTCATGAGTGTCGGGGGAGGAGGAGGGAGGGAGGGAGAGAGAGAGAGAGAGAGAGAGAGAGAGAGAGAGAGAGAGAGAGAGAGAGGGAGGGAGGTAGGGAGGGAGGGAGGGAGGGAGGGAGGGAGGGAGGGAGGGAGAGAGAGAGGGAGGTAGGGAGGTAGGGAGAGGGAGAGGGAGAGGGAGAGGGAGAGGGAGAGGGAGAGGGAGAGCGAGAGAGAGAGAGAGAGAGAGAGAGAGAGAGAGAGAGAGAGAGAGAGAGAGAGAGAGAGAGAGAGAGAGAGAGAGAGAGAGAGTGTGCATCCTCTATAAAAATATTAGTTATAAATGGAAAAACCTTCTGTAAATAAAAACATATTTAAATGCATAAGTACTGATAAAAAATATAGTTATTCATGCACATACAAAGACAAAAAAATCATATTCTCGAACTTTCCCACCATCACATTATTTCTCTTAATTTATCAAAACCACGAAAAGGTGACCCCCTCCTACTCACCCCCCCCTAGATATACACCTGCCCTCGACAGCTAACTTCTCAAATAACTTATGCATTTTCTTGAGAAGTAATTCGGAGATAGATCGCTTCGGAGGGTCCCAAACGACGGGCCGATATTAAAGCTTACATGCGTTTAGTGGCCTTTTCTTTGTCTTCTCATTTTAGTCGAATTCATTTCGAGTACGTGTGCGAATGTGCGTGCGCGTGGATGTGTGTGTGCGTGTATGCTTTTATTATTGTTTGATCTGGGCTTGCACATTGGTCTGCATGTAATGGCACGAGCATCCGTTTGCATGTGTGTGCGTGTGTCTATAAATGGAGGTTCAATGACGGCGCACTTTATCGTGCACTTGATTGTGCTTATCACCAACACTATTTATATCTCTATCCTGTACGCCCCTGCAAGTACGGGTATCCGCCGACACTACCTCCCCAAGTAAACCAAGAGAAAAATTCCTTAGCCGGTAAATGCAAAACGTGGAAGGCGGTGTCCCTGTCTGCCAGCCGGGACTCCGCCTACACCTGCGTGTTCCAGCCTACCCTAACATTCTCAACGGCTGCAACTTCACTGTGTCATTCCCTATGAAGATGAATCGCCTTCTCTTTATAACCTTACATCACCATCATCTTTCTTTCCTCTATTGTGGAATAAATAAAATGTTGGGCCTCTTCTGGGGGCACTAAAAGCTTTTCGTAAATATTTTATGTAATGGACGTAGGACATCGATTTCTAAAACAAAACAAATTCTATTAATAATCATAATAATGCAAACAAGTAAACAACTACAAATGACATTCACAATAATAACAAAAACAATTGCAACACACACACACACATAAATGCTATTTGTTCAGGGTTTATACATTTGTTTATATATATATATATATATATATATATATATATATATATATATATATATATATATACACATATACACACACAGAAGTCTACCACAGAATTTAAAAGAAAATTATTCTACTGTTCGTGAACACTATGCCATTTCACAATGACGAAGAAACAATTAATTTTATTCTGGATCAAACTATCATCAAATTTCTTCACAATACATTAAAAACGTTTTATGTAATCCTGGTAACCAACCTAAATATGCCGGTAAAATCTTATCCTGACTGGCAGATGGAAAATCAGTAATGCTAATAATAGCGACGTGGGTGACGCAAAAATGAAAATAATAAGCAGCGACATGAACAAAAACACAACAATGATTATTTTTCTTAACCGTCAAATCATACCTTACCTATTACTTCATCAGGCCTATGTTTACTTTTTGCACAGCGTCTGGAGTATTAAGTACCGTATCTCATTGCCCTCTCATTATAAAACATTCATGAGACTGCACACATTACAACCGATTAGGCCTACATACATTACCACCACAAAGGCCTACATGCACTGCCACACATTCACTGATAAGCACACCTTCCTCCGCGCCACACGCAACCTCTGCAGCACATGCAACTTTAACGCGTGCAACCTGCGATCTCTCTCCTCGCATCTTAAATTCATCTTTGGAGCAAGGCCTTGCAAGTCGGTAAACATGTGATGCATAATTAATTAACGTTTAAGAATCAAGATTTAAATCGGATTCATTAAGAAGGGCAAAGAATAATGGTTGACATTGTTACAAGAGAACGAACATATGTTTTTCTTCCTCTCCTCCCCCTCTCTCCCCCTTCCCTTCCTCTCTTCCTTTCTCCCCCTCTACCTTCCTCCCTCATTTTCTCTCATCCATTCTCCCACTCTCCCTCTCCCTCTTTCTCTCATCCATTCTCCCACTCTCCCTCTCCCTCTTTCTCTCAGTCTCCTTTTCCCTCGCATTGTCTATGCTCTTCTTTCCTTTTTCCTCGACGTTCACCATTGATATCTCTTCTCACTCTCCAAAACTTCTAATTTCTGACTTTTCTACACATTCTAATTAATAAAAAAACATATATGACGATGATCTTAATGCCGATGAATATTTCTTTAATATGACAACAATCACCATCACTGTCATTATCATATAAATAACGATTATAACAAAAATGTTATAATCGTCATCAACAATTAAAAAAATATATATAATCAGAAGAGCCACGTCCAGGCTCGCCCAAAATAATAAAAGGGTGAAAAGCAAAAAAGTAACAGAAAAAGAAGCAGAAAGGGAAATACCCTGACGAACAGGAGCCAGGAATGCCATCGCCTGAGGCTAAATGCGATTAACGTGATCAAAAGCCAACTGGATCCGACACCTTTCCATCTGAACTCGGAATTAATCTATCACGCAACGTCTGAACTCTGTATAAGTTACTGCACTACATCTGAATTCGGAATAAATATATTAGCCTCCAGGTGCACTC
>BOPN01002371.1:163347-165847 GCA_017312705.2 Penaeus japonicus | reverse complement strand
TACGTGTGGATGATTTAAATGCGGCACAAAATTATTAATCGAATTAATCTTTGCATATTCATCAAATCACTTAAACGAAAAAATCAAGGTATAATCTAATAAGCCACAATTAATCAGTATGCATATTGTAATTTGCATCTTAGCAATAACCATAACAATGCTAATCCACTACAACACCCAATATCCTTCAATAAGGCAATATAAATAAAATCACAATAAAAATCACTAAGAAACTAAGAAAACTCAACACGTCTCACCACACTCGGTCGCCCTTCCCCGCTGAGTGGACAAGTTGCAACATCACGCACCTGCAAAGCAAAAGCTAGGATTATCGTCCGATCGACATGCTCGATATGCAAATGAGAATAAACAAATGCACAAGTTCTGATGGCATTAAAACACTCATAAAAATACATGTATAATCGTTTAGGTTTATTTTTATTGAATCCGAGCTGTAAGATTTATCTGTGGCTGGATGATTCAGCTTAATGTTCACAAAAGACTTCTTAACTGTCAGCTGATCCCCCCCCCCCCTTCTCTCCCTCCAAAAAAAGACATTATAAACTCACTAACTCACTCACTGAATATCTCTGTATATATGTATACAAGCACACGCGTGTGGTCACGCCCGCGCAAGCTTAGGAATAAGGATAAGCCGATATGCGGAGCAGTTGCTTCGCCTGGGTTTGTATGCACTATAGCAAGCCCGGCCTGTGTCAGCATGTGCTGACTCGTGAGAGTGTATGCCAAAGAGTGTTGACTCGATCTGAGCTTGGTCCTTACCCACCGTGGTGTCCAACCACAACAGTAACCGCCAGGCGATAGTGGAAACTTGGACGGGGTTCGATCTGCAGATCACGGGGATGTGAGGCCGGAGTGCTACCACTGTACTGGTCCTTATATATATATATATATATATATATATATATATATATATATATATATATATATATATATATATATATATATATATGCCTTTCCAGAGTACTGAGCGCAAAGGTAAACAAAACAGCTTGTAGATCCAGTACATCTTATCGCGAGACCGAACCGCCATATACTACACGTGGCGATGATCCCGGGTGTAAACAGATACACGTGACCACGTCTACGAGCGTCACGGCAGCTACGTGTCTTTCTGAGATATTCGAAGCGTCCAGAAGCCGAGAGATGATTCACTTTCCATGTATAAGTTAAAAAAAATATATCCTTTGAGGAAGAGAAAAAAAGTTCAAACAACTGCTGAAAAAACGCCGTCGAAATGCCTATTATTAGCAGATCTTCCTTCCACGTTGTCATTGCACCATACCAAGGAGGAGATGACTTGCTGTTTGTAATGATGTATGCGTGTGCGTGCTCGTTTATTCAGGCCTTATGTTTAACTGGCAACAAATCGAAAAATGGGAAATCACGGATACAAGTTTGGACATGGAAATGTGGACCCGTCTTAGCAAAGATGACTTCGACTTTGAAGGAAATTAGAATGAGGATGGGAATATGGATAAGGAAAGTGAAAAGACTGAAGAGCAAGGAAAAGAGGAGAGCGGAGAGCGGAGAGCCAGTGAAGAGGAAGGTGTGAGAGAAAGGGGAGGGGAAAGGGATCGTGAAAGTGAAGGGGAGGGGGAGGGGAAGGTGATGGGTAAGAAGGAGAAGGGGAGGGGGAGGATGACTAAATGAATCTCTCATGGAAGTTCATCTCACGAATGATATTAATACATATGTATCTCTGAATGGAAATCACACACAACGATAACATGTCCATTGATAATTATCTCGACTTGACTTTTTTTCTTTCTTCACTCCATGTCTCTCGTCCTCTCCTATCTAACTTTATCTTCCTCTATCTCTTTCAATTAAACCTTCCCTCAATAACCTCCCCTTTTCAAAAAAAAAAAAAAAAAAAAAATCATCTCAACATATATACCCTCAAACCATGGCTTATCAGCATCACCAAGAACAACCGACACTAATGGACTGTTTGTTGCTTGCATGGCTCTTTCCCACGATCACGTTGCAACATTGCGCTGCAATTGCTGTCTGCTTTCAGTGCGAGATTGTTGTTGGTTTGGGTTCTAATATTATCCTTACTAGAGGGAGCATTGATATTGAACAATGAAGACATTGAAGAAAAATAATTATATAAATATATATACACTTAAATTCTTCTTGTCTGTCCCTCTTACTCTTCAATTCCTTATCTTTCTTCCTTTTTTCTCTCTCACGCGTCTCCACTCTTCCTTTCCTCTAACAATCTCCATTATCCTCCTCGGACAATAGTTCATCCGAATCATATCGGTCAAATTTCACTTACATAACAACCAACCGCATAGCAAATCGATCAGCTTCCAAGAAATAATAACCAAAACAAGCACTAAAAATGGCAATCACCAACGCGATAAAAAAAAAAAATACATATCACTAAATAGAGAACAAAAATCCGATGAAAAAGTAAACATCGCAAAAGGAACCACATTCACGTCCTGTCAAAAGGCCTCTCCGATGA
>BOPN01002371.1:145847-153347 GCA_017312705.2 Penaeus japonicus | reverse complement strand
TATGTATGTATGTATGTATGTATGTATGTATGTATGTATGTATGTATGTATGTATGTATGTATGTATGTATGTATGTATGTATGTATGTATGTATGTATGAGAGAGAGAGAGAGAGAGAGAGAGAGAGAGAGAGAGAGAGGGGGAGGGGGAGAGAGAGAGAGAGAGAGAGAGAGAGAGAGAGAGAGAGAGAGAGAGAGAGAGAGAGAGAGAAGGGAAAAGAGAAGGCGTGGAGCGTACAGTTGCTAAGGCGAGTCCTGCTTGATGCCGTCAGCTGTAATGCATCAAATCAAAAATAAAACAACGCATTTCCGAAAAAAAACATGAATATAATAAATAAAGACGGATACAAAAAAATAATAATACACGGAAATAAGAAATCTTCTAGTCTCAGCATAACAATAATGTAATCTATCAAATATAGAGTGATGACGTAGGACCAAAAGAGAACTAGGAGAGGGATTGTATGTTCCCTCTCTCTCCCCTTCCCTTGTATCTCTCCCCCCTCCTCACTCCCACACTCCCCCTACTCGTCTCTCTCTCTCTCCCCTCACTCCCTAACCCACGCCTTGCCCTATGATTCCCCCTCCCTCACCCACCCCTCCCCCTCTCACCCCTCGGCCTCCCCCTCTCTCACCCACCCCTCCCCTTTTCGCCCCTCGGCCTCCCCCTCTCTCACCCCTCGGCCTCCTCCTCTCTCCCTCCTCCCTCGCCCTCTCTCAAGGGATGACGACCGCCACCGCGCCCCAGGGAGAACGCACCCTCGTCCGTGACCTGACGACTAAGTTATCCCCTCGATGGGCGTCACCCCCGCCCATCTGCCACGCCCCTCGCTCGGGCTCCGTCCATTACCTTCGATCAATTGCCATCAGGGGACATGACAGCCAATTAACTGGGTTGTGCAGCTACTGAACACCCCTGCTTAATTCTATTGTTACCCCTCAGTGTTGTCTTTATATATCAATTAGTCTGTGTTTACCGATCGCTTTTCAAAATTATTTAATAGCAATACGAAAAGTATAAATTGGTAAACAAAAAATGAGGGGAATTATATCCATTTACGATCAACTTTGCTAAAAAAAATCGCTTTTCAAAATTACTTAATGGTAATACGAAAAGTATAAATCGGTATACGAACAATGAGGGGAATTATATCCATTTACGATCTACTTTGCTAAAAAAAAAGTCCTAAAATTATAAAATGATATTTCCTCAGAGATCGTATTTTCTTAATTCCGTGGGTGTGTGATGACAACACCATCACGCTAATCGGCTACCGGTATGCAAATCCGCACAATTACCATTCTGAGGTCACAAAGCTTCAACTGCACAACCTGACACTCTATGGTAAAGGCATTAGGCCTATCATGTCGAACTGCCATTCAAAGCTGGGGAGCAATGTGTCAAAGGAGGACTATTTCTAATGCATGTTATGTGGTCAGATAAATGCATGTATATAACCGAAATAGGTCTAAGTACTATGCGCGCTTTCAGTTGAATAACAACCATCTGAGACAAAAAAAAAAATCTTCCTTTACTACTATATCACTTATTGTATTCTAAAATGATCTAGTTTTGACATAGAGAATAGTCCGTTTTCCGATACTAAATCTGTAAAGCAAAAAGAATGGAAATATACACGACCAGATAACGGTCAGGAAACACAGTAAAGGTCTCGGGGCACACTTGTATGGAATCACACCTTCACTTCCCTACACACCCTCTCCCTACCCATAAACCTCCCTTTTCTCTTATTGTAGTTACGTCATTTCTTCCTCCTCCTCCGAGCAGTAAAACGCAAATTATCTACATAAATCGCGCCACTACTGCGCTTAGGAGAGCAAAACAACTGATCGCTAGTCACGATCCTTGTTTGCACGACTTAAAGTGGTCAAGACACTTCAATTATTATCCCAACATGGATTCATAGTGAAAAGTGACACAAATACTATCCAAATGACCTCTTTGTCACGACCGAAGTCGTTACATAAAAAATAAAGATCACATCACCCTAGCCACGATCTCCTCTCGGCCGGTGGAACGATCAACGCACGGACACCAAAGATGTTTTGTGTGTCCACAAAATCCTATCCTCCTACCACTACTATTCCTCATCCTCCTACTACTCCTATTCTTCTTCCTGCTCCTCTCTGTCACACATACATGCAAACAAATACTCTCCACCCCACACACACACTCACCCACACCCACACTCTCTCAGCTGCCTCTTTGCTTTCTATCTCAGTGTCTCTCTCAACTTTCTAGGAATAATGAGATTTCTTAAAAGTGTCACAGCAAGCAGAAAATATTATATTCCTCGAATCCCTGTTACAACATTTCTCTTCAATTTTGAGTTTCACGTAACAAGTAATGAGCATTAATCTAAAAATGAGAATCATTAGCTGAAGATAAAGGCAAGAAGAAAATATCAGGAAACGAGAAGAATAAAGAAAATAAAAGCGAAAAAGAGAGGTAAGTAAAATAAAAAGAATTATATTCAATATTATGATGTATGATTCAGGTTTTTATAAATCTCATACATTTTTTTTCTGGACGGAAATCTTATAGAACCTTCAACTGACAGGAACTGGAAATTTGAGAGGGATGAAGGAAGAAAGGAAGAACGGAAGAAGAATGAGAAAACATGAAGAAAAAAACATAATAATAATAATAAGGCCAGGGAAAGAACAGAAAGGCATCCGAAAAGGGGGGAAGGAGAAGGAGAAGGAGAAGGAGAAGGAGAAGGAGAAGGAGGAGGAGGAGGAAGAAGAGGAGGAGAAGGAGGAGGGGGGGAAGAAGAGGAGGAGGGGGGAGGAAGAGGAGGGGGGAGGAAGAGGAGGGGGGAGAGGAGAAGGAAGAGGGGGAGGAAGAGGAGGTGAGGGAGGAAGAGGAGGAGAGGGAGGAAGAGTAGGAGCAGGGGAGGAGAGGGAGGAGATGTAGATGTAGGAGAGGAAGGAGAGGGAAGAAGAGGAGGAGGAGGAGGAGGAGGAGGAGGAGGAGGAGGAGGAGGAGGAGATCGAGATCAAGGAGAAGGAGAAGGAGATTGAAAAGAAGATGAAGAAGGAGGAGGAGGAGAAGAAGGAGATTGAAAAGAAGATGAAGAAGGAGGAGGAGAAGAAGGAGATTGAAAAGAAGATGAAGAAGGAGGAGGAGAAGAAGGAGATTGAAAAGAAGATGAAGGAGGAGGAGAACAAGGAGGAGGAGAAGAAGGAGATTGAAAAGAAGATGAAGAAGGAGGAGGAGAAGAAGGAGATTGAAAAGAAGATGAAGGAGGAGGAGAACAAGGAGGAGGAGAAGAAGGAGATTGAAAAGAAGATGAAGAAGGAGGAGGAGAAGAAGGAGATTGAAAAGAAGATGAAGGAGGAGGAGAACAAGGAGGAGGAGAAGAAGGAGATTGAAAAGAAGATGAAGAAGGAGGAGGAGAAGAAGGAGATTGAAAAGAAGATGAAGGAGGAGGAGAACAAGGAGGAGGAGAAGGAGATTGAAAAGAAGATGAAGAAGGAGGAGGAGAACGAGGAGGAGAGCGAGGGTTAGAGCGAGGTGATTACCACTTCTCCCATTATCTTCAACATCATCGTCTCCGCCAACGCGTCCCATGATGACCATCGCTGCAAATCTCATACCCGACGCCATCGTGTTGCGTGGGCGCGTGCCATGCCCACTGCCCAACACGTGCTGGCCACAAGCACTCAACTCACTCTCCTGTGCATGCCCAGGTGTACCTGCACAAATACACGATACGCACACACATAGGCTTACACGCATACATATAATCATCCATATATGACTGCGTAAATGTGTTTGATTGTATGTTTGTATGTTTGTTTTACATACATACATTCCTTACGTTTTCCCATCCACTCACTTACTCACTCACTCAGTCTCTTCTCTCCTTTCCTCTCTCCTCTTCTCTCTCTGAAGTCTTTCCAAACTGTAACAAAACCTTATGTAAACAAGCGACCGCCAGAGCGACGAAGCAACAACAAAAAACACACATGTATGAAAACAACAACCATGAACAACTTAAACAAAATAAATACCATTTGTAACGTCAGACTTCCATCGATACGGGGAAGTTCATTCTCATTAGGAGTTGCAATAGCAATATCAACAGCAATGATGTTTATGACATACTGCATCAATGATGCAAGGTGCTGGATGAAAGGTTCAATAACCTCACCACCAATAATGACATCACAATCACCATGAGCACAACAGAACATGGCCACAAAAGAACACAAACACGAGATGATAATACCAACATTATCAAAAGAACAGCAACTGCTGCAACACACAATAGCAAGAACCAAAGGCTCTGCAATGTAAACAAATGAACCTCTAAGCCCCGCCCACTTGATCCAGCTCGAAGCCGAAGCAGAAGCGCCGGCCCTCAAGCAGAAGGGTTACCCCTCGCTCTCCGTAGTTTCATCCCTCGCTCACAGATGCTTTCTCTCTCTTTTCCTCTCGCTCGCTGTTCCCTCATATAATTCCTCTCTTTTCCTCTCCCTCACTCTACCTGTCTGTGTATTTATGTTTTCCACTTAATATCTTTTCTTTTGTTGTAGCATTCGTTCATTGTCTCTTGCTCTCTCTCTCTCCCCCGTCCCCTGCGTATCCCGGTCTCCATTATCCCACTGTGTCAACACTTGCAACCTCACTCCGCCATCTGCCTTTCCTTTACTTTCTCTTTCTTTTTTTCCATCCTTTGCTGTTTAGTTCTTCTATTCTATCAATTTTATTCCTCTCTCTCTTTAACTATTTCCTCCTTTTTTTCTATTATCCTTCCTCTCTTCCTGCCTTCCCCTCCTCCCCCACCCCAAGTTGCTCTCTTTCTCTCTCTTCGTCCTCCGAACTTTCTTTCCTCTTTTCCTCTCCCTACTCTCCTCCACCAACGGCATTTCATAATCTCTTCGCCCCCCTCCCTTAAACTTTCTTCCCCTTTCTTCCTGTGTGTGCTTCATTCCCCTCTTTCTCCCCTTCGTCTCACATTCGGTAGATGACAATCGAACCTCCCCGAAGACTCTCGAGTTACGGGATCTTACGCAAGTGCGGAGCATTCCTGTCTCCTCACAATGCATGAACTTGCCCTCACCTACACCCATACAAATAGTCACACAAACACGCATGCATAACTATAAGCAAAGCACACAAGTATACATGCACACACAAATGTGTGAGTGCGTAAATGAGTGTGCGTGTGTGAGAGGGAGAGAGAGAGGGGGGGTAGGGAGACGGGGGAAGGGGAGAAAGTGTGTGAGAGAGAGAGGTAGAGAGAGGTAGGTAGGTAGGTAGGTAGGTAGGTAGGTAGGTAGGTAGGTAGGTAGGTAGGTAGGTAGGTAGGTAGGTAGGTAGGTAGGTAGGTAGGTAGGTAGGTAGGTAGGTAGAGATAGATAGATAGAGAGAGAGATAGATAGATAGAGAGAGAGAGAGCGAGAGAGAGAGAGAGAGAGAGAGAGAGAGAGAGAGAGAGAGAGAGAGAGAGAGAGAGAGAGAGAGAGAGAGAGAGAGAGAGAGAGAGAGAGAGAGAGAGAGAGAGAGAGAGAGAGAGAGAGAGAGAGAGAGAGAGAGAGAGAGAGAGAGAGAGAGAGAGAGAGAGAGAGAGAGAGAGAGAGAGTGAGAGAGAGAAGAGAGCGTTAAAGGGATGAAGAAAAAAGGAAGACTGGAGAGAAAGGAAGAATGGGCTCCGTTTCAGCCACATAAACTGTCCAGGGTAGCCACATTTAGCAAAAAAACAACAACAACGTAATAAATACAAATAAACACACAATGCTCTCTTACACAGGCTACAAATAATAAAGGCTTTGAAGTTTGCGATGATAAGATAACCTTCAGCGTTCCGTTCCAAACCCAACCAACTCTTTTCGTCTGTCGATGAAACAGCGAACAAGCGGACGCAAAGATCACACAAACGAACTCAGAATCAAGCAATAATGAGTCCTCCAGAGTATTTCTCCAGACACAAGGAACCGGGACAAGACTTGGGAGGGTTCAGTTCGTATTTCTGGTGAAATGTAAATCAGAAAAAAGAGAGAAAAAGAAAGAAAAGAAAAGTTATTGAGGTCTTTTGTAGTGGTTCACTGTCCTTGCACATGTAATCAAAGCAGGATGACCTTGTATCGTGTCCCCTGGTTTGGCATGTGGGAACTCAGGAGACGTGCCAGAACAGTACAAACCGATCACCTGTCAAACTCACCTTTGTAGACTACTCGGACTACTGCTTCAACTACTGCTACTGTTCTAAATACTAGTATCACTACTATTATTATTATTACTTATTAATTATTACTTATTACCACTTCTAATACTACTACTACTACTATATATGCAGCTGCAACTGTTGATAATGATGCTGTGGCTGTTGTCACAACTACTACCTCATTGGCTGCAACGATTGTTAATAATAAAGATGAAATCCACTCCCGTGGAGGGGTTTATAATTGATAATCATTCACTGTCCCATACCAAGCATTTGTCTCACTGAAAATAGTTGTTAATGTGTAGAGTACAATAAATATAAACATCTGTGCTATCATGTTGTGAAACTATGTAGCCTACTTGTTGCAGTTTCTTATTTAAATGTAATATTGATCACTGCATTATTCATGTTATAGATGTCCTTGTGATTCATACATCACACACATACATATTAATATGTATCAAAATATAAACTTACATATTGCACATATATAAACACGTATACATATACAGATACACACATTTCATTGTTACTTATCTATCTAAAGAAACGATCATGTACCACTGCATATGTATTTACTGCGAGACTGAATAACAAGTATCTATCATCCATGGCTACATGGCATTACATTTCTCCACTATCGTGGTCCTCTTTATCACCAGTCAAGAAAAGAAAAAGCAAGAACGAAAAATAATTTCTAAAAATGCATCTCCACATCCGATCCGAGACAGGTAAGCTCACACAGAACGTTGCTGCCAGAGGTACGGGGGCAAAGAGTGTACCCTTATCCCATTCGATCCTCTGCCCCCTGCCCCTTCTCCCAATCTCTCCGGAAGGTCCCTCCACCTTCTACCCTTCCACCCTACCCCTAGTCTCCCTTTGATCCTTCCCCCTGTGCACTAGAACTCCCTTCCCTTGCCCCTGGGTGTGGGTGGCGTCGGGGGAAAGCCTGTAGTGCAGGATCCTGTCAGTAACATGATCTGTAAGCAACAGCTGACTACCGGTGCATCCATCCTTCGCTGACGGTCAGGGCAAGGCAAAGCAACAACGTTAATGGACTTCTCTTTTTCCTTTTGGCGCGTCTATTCTTAGAGCGACTTTCTTTCTATCTCCAGGTATTCGACTTAATAAACACAACAAGATTAACGAGGTAACACTACCACCATTAATTTCTATCTAGCAAATTCCATCACTTCTAAGCTATATCACTGCTTATCCGTAGTAAGTGTGTTCCGATCGTTCTCTTATGACTCGCCTTTGTTCACCTTTCTCCCTGTCTATCGCTCTCAATCCGCCATCTAAATTT
>BOPN01002371.1:123347-135847 GCA_017312705.2 Penaeus japonicus | reverse complement strand
TTATTCTCACTCCTCCCTATTCTCTGACGGAATGAGCCAGACAACTTGTCAGCCAAACAGATACAGACAGCCATAAATATATAAGCGAAAATACCAACATCCTAATCCCTCTCCCTATGCCCCATGTACCCATACCGCCATGCTATCTATCAGCGGCATCTCTCCTCGCAGCGGCCTTAAAGACACCTGCTTGAGTTGCTGCCACTCCTCGTCGCCGCTGTCGCCACGGTCACCCAGCTTGTCACCGACGCCGCCGCCGCCTCCGTCTTAGCCTCGCTCTGCCGCGGGACATTCCGATCTCCGACGCACGCCGGGATCGCGCCATAAAGGTCCGCCGACATTTTTCATTCGGAAAAGCCGGGGTTGAGGCCTAGAGCCCGGTCGGAAAGGATGAACGGTCTGTGTGAGGACGAGACGGAAATATGCAAATATGGAAACCTCGGAAAAATGGAGGAGCCCAATACATGGGAGGCGCGAAGACGTAGCCTGAGTGAAGGAGGCGGGAAGGAGAAAGAGAGAGAGTCGGAGCCGAATCGGCGTTAGTTCCCGCGATTATCCTTCTCGCGGGAAGTTTGTTGACACCGAACCACCACGGATGCCGTCACACTAGAATTGAGGGACAGACGGGGAACTCTGGAATGTGGAGAGGATGGTGCACAGCGATGAGGCCGGGGGAGGGGAAAGAGGATGAAGCAGGGATGGATGTGGGGAATAGGAGGGATAGGGACAAGAGGAGGAGGAGGTGAAGGAAGCGGAGAAGGTGAAGGAGGCGATGGAGGAGGGGGGGGGGCAGAAGAAGGGGGGGTGGAGGGGGGATGAAGAAGTGGAGGAGAAGGAGGAGGAGGAGGTGGAGAAGAAGGAGGAAGGAGGAGGGGGAGGAGGAAATGAGGTGGAAGAGAAGAAAAAAGGAGAAGGGAAAAAGGAGGAGGAGGAGGAGGAGGAAAAAGGATATATCGTGAGGATAAATGAGGACGGTAGACGAATATGACTCAAGTGACTGGAGTTGGTGGAGAGGCAGGGAGAAGACAAGGCAGAAGACAATGCAAGGGGGGAATAGGAGGAAGAGAACTAGAAGGAATGAAGGAAGCCAAAACGAAAATGAAATGTCGCTAGAACATTTCTGTAAGAGTAGCGAAAGACTAACCTTGGATTTAAAAAACAACAGAACATCAGCTATGACTTCGAACTAAACAAAAAGAATGCTGACGCAGGACGTAAAATCTTCACAAGTAAATGGTATAAAGTAAATAAGGAGTGAAGAAGAGAGGAGAAGCCGAACCAGCAACCCTTGCAGCTCTCTTTAAACAGCTGTTCTGTAAAGGCCAAAGAATGTCTCTTGTGACGTCACAATAAGAGCCCGTTACGTCACCAAAGAGAGGATGAAGTGTATAGCACAATGCACAGAGTTCGCCGCATTCGTTTGATAAATAAATAAAATAACGAACACTTAAGTTAATGAGCAAACACGCCAAAATATCAATATAACAAACAAGTCTGTACGTAAATAAATAAATACAGACCTATGTAAAATAAATGAAAAAGACCCAAACGACCAAAACACGAATTCCACGCTTACAGGCAAACAATCCGTTCAACGTTCATGAAAATTATCCCTCAGCAACTTGCAAGCCACCTGTTACACGGCGCGCTTGCATGACAGTGCCATGACGTAACAGATGACACGACTTGACACGTGACACGTAGCTTCACGCTCAAACTTTCGATTGGAGACACACGGAGACGGAGAGGGAGAGGGCGGGAGAAAAGAAGGCAGAGCGGGAGAGGGAGGGTAAAGGGGATTAAGAAGGAATGGGAATGGGGATGAGAGAGAGAGAGAGAGAGAGAGGGAGGGTAAAGGAGATTGGGAGGGAATGGGGATGGGAGAGAAATAGAGGGTAAAAGAGATTGGGAGGGAATGGGAAAGGGAATGAGAGGGAGGGTAAAGAGGGTTAAGAGGGAATGGGAACGGAAGAGAGAGAGGGAGGGTAAAGGGGATTAACAGGGAATGAGAATGGGAGAGAGAGAGAGAGAGTAAAGGGAAATGGAAGGGAGGGTAAAGGGGGTTAAGAGGGAATGGGAATGGGAGAGAGAGGGAGGGTAAAGGGGATTAAGAGAGAATGAGGATGAGAGAGATAGAGAGAGGGTAAAGGAAAATGGGAGGGAATGGGAATGGGAGGGAGGTAAAGGGGGTTAAGAGGGAATGGGAATGGGAGAGAAGGGGGGTAAAGGAGATTGGGAGGAAATGGGAAGGGAAATGGGAGAGAGAGAGGGGGGGTAAAGGATATTGGCAGGGAATGGGAATGGGAGAGGGAGGGTAAAGGGGATTGGGAGGAAATGGGAGAGAGAGAGAGAGGGGGTAAAGGAGATTGGCAGGGAATGGGAATGGGAGAGGGAGGGTAAAGGGGATTGGGAAGGAATGGGAATGGGAATGGGAATGGGGGAGGGAGGGAGAGGGAGGGAGGGAGAGGGAGGGAGGGAGTGAGTGAGTGAGTGAGTGAGTGAGTGAGTGAGTGAGTGAGTGAGTGAGTGAGTGAGTGAGTGAGTGAGTGAGTGAGTGAGTGAGTGAGTGAGTGAGTGGGTGAGTGAGAGAGAGAGAGAGGGATATGAAAAAGGAGAGAAGCAATTTATGAAGTACCGAAAGAATACCGGAAATGATATGCCGCTATTTTACTATCTATTTGCCTTCCTTTCTTCTTTCTTCCCTGCCTCTCTGACTGTCTGCCGAGCCTATCCCCATGTTTGTTTGACCATCTACTTCGTCCATCGAGCAGTATTTTTGTCTATTTCTCTGTCTATCTACCTCTACATCCATCCCTTCCTCGAACCACCTGCAAATCACTCCGCAGCCGCATTCCCGCAAAGGCCATCGACAGCCGCCCCGGCGACACTCCCCAAAGACTCCACGAGCCCCTTCAATAAAAAGAAGAGAAAAGAAAAACACCCCCGGCGACGTGAGTCACTCCACTACTCTATGGATCGCGGGAGGGGGAGGGGTGGTAGAGGGGAGGAGCGGACGGGGGAAGTCGTCCTACGCCATGGACAACATTCGTGAGTCATCGGGGTTCCATACGCTCAACCGGCAACACATTCCTACGTGTTCCGCCGCATCTTTTTTATTAACCTTGTTTGACGTTGACAAGAATGTTGTGATCCATTTGTTCTTCTCCTTCATTGTTCTATTTTTTTTATTTTTGTTATAGTCATTGGTACTATTTTACTATGACTATTTCTAATGCAACTAATGATCATAATTATCATCATCATCATTTATCATTACTATTGTCATGAATGTTATCATGGCCATCATCAGTATTATCAAATTTACCATCATATTCGTTTGTTTTAACGAAGTTTTTTTGTCTTCTTTTATAAAGACCAACCTTTGATATTCAAAGCAGAATGAACACCACCACCAAAGAAGTGCCACACGCGTCCCTAGCCGAGCTGAAACCTAACCACCTTCACATTCCACAGTAACCATTATCAGAATCACTCATCACGGTGACTTATCATCGCAGTTATTACCCGCCATCACCATAACGTTAAATGCCGCTGGGTGCCATATGCTGCCCAAGTTTCGCCACCTGACACCGAGGCGTCTTCCCTCGTTTTTTTTACGGCGAAGTGGAAACAATTCGTCCATAAATGGCTCGGATAATCTACCGACTATCTTTGCGCTTCGCCTCCGTCTGTGAAGTCAAAGGGCCTTTCGGAACGTTCAAAAACAGCCGACCTACGATTGGTTTGTTTTCGGTGTGACATTTAAGCACTAGCTTGGAGCTCTCAGTTGTAATAATCCAATCGCGTTTCATTAATGACGGGACGATTAGACGGTTTAGCGACGTTGGACGCAGAAGTTTTTTTCTTCTTTCTCTCACTATGTCACTCTCTTTGTGTGTTTCTCTTCGACTCTCTCTCTTTCTTTTGCGTTTTGCGTTTTCAGTCAAAAATTCATGTTCCAGAAACACTCGGCCGCACATTAGAAGGAATGAAAATATGAGAGAGAGAAGGAAGAGGAAAAGAAAGGGAAGGGGAAAGGAGTGAGGGAATTAAAGAAAAAATAGAGTGAAAGGAAGAGAGAGAACAAGAAAGGGAGAGGGGGAAGTGAAGAAGATGGAGAGGTTAATGGGGGAGGGAAAAAGGGAGGGTGGGAGAGAGGCATAGAGGCAGGGAGAGAGAGAGGGGGAGGGAGGGAGGGAGGGAGGGAGAGAGAGAGAGAGAGAGAGAGAGAGAGAGAGAGAGAGAGAGAGAGAGAGAGAGAGAGAGAGAGAGAGAGAGAGAGAGAGAGAGAGAGAGAGGGGGGGGGGGGGGTGATATAGAGGAGAGAAAGGAGAGAGAGGAGTGGCGGAGGCAAAGGAGGGACAGGAAGAGGGAGATGGCGAATTTGAGAACGATAGTGAAGAAGAGTGAAAAGGAGATTGATGGGGGGAAGCAGAAGGAAAAGAGGAGCTAAGAGGGAAAGGGAGTTGAGAGATGGGGGGGGAGAAGAAAAATGGGGGAGAGGGAGAAAAGAGATATGTGGCAAAAAACCTCCGTACACGAACCCGTAGGATTCACAGACGCCGTAACATCCTCTCTCTTGCTACTCCTACAACATCCTACGAATCCCTAGCGTGTCGAGGGAAAGACTACGACATCAAGGTCATTGGCGAGGACGCGTTAAGTCATCCCGTCGCAGTCATCATATCGAAATTGCTTCGTTTTTTTTCCCTAGGAGTCATACCTCCTTCGGAATAAACTTTGCCATATGATTTCCTAGCTTTCCTGCAATGTATATGACCAGATGTTGCTACCGGTGGTGATAATCTAGGGCGATCATCAACCTTCAAACCTGTTCTTGTTCTTCGCCGTGCCCTGGGCCTCGTCATGAGATACGCTATTGTCAGAATCGTTTCCAAAAGCCACCTCGACCTGGGAGAGACGCTCTAATAGGATCTCTCTCGAAGCCTTCAAAGTATAAACGAAGGATTTCCTCGTCGATCCGAAACTAGCCACGCTGTCACGCGTCACTTCCCTCCCTCCTCTTTATATTTCTCTCTTCCTTTCATCCTCTCTCTGTTCCCCCGTTTCTTCCTCCCACTCTTGCCTTCAGATCATGTTTCTTTGTTTGTCAGCCTATTCTCATGTCTCCTTCCCTATTGTCTTCACTAACTCACTCACTCACTCACTAACTCACTCACTCTCACAGACATATAGATACGCATGCATACACACGCACAAACAGACACACACTCATAGTCTTCATTCTTTCTGGCTATTCCCACACATCGCTTCCCATGCGTTACTCGTTACCCATCTTCACCTTCGAGACGAGGAGTAACTTACTCAACACCGGGATGGCTACTCAGGTGAAAACGATAATGATGTGATGATGGCAATGGCATTGATATCATAATTGTAAAACTGATAACGATAATAGCGATAACGATACCTATATCGCTGGCGATGCCAATGACGATAATTATGAATATATAAATGATGGTAGCTATGAACAATAATACCGCTAATAAAAATAGACAAATGAATAACTAGTAACTCATAATGACTATATCTGACACAAGAAAGTCAGTGAAAATTGCCAACGAAGTCAAAATCAATGGCGGAGGAGGAGATGGGCGTCGTCAGCGTCGGCGGGCGGTGGCAGTCAGCGTACGGGGCGACCGCGTGGTGTCCACGCTTCCGGTGTAGCTACCGGCGCGGCGTGATGACATCCATCGCATGTGCGAGCGAGCGAAGCCATCGTACGTGTGGGTTACTGCGTGCGTCCGCGTGTGTGAGAAAGAGCGAGTTTATAATAGAGTGGACGGGGTTGGAAGAAGGCGCAAGTGAGCAGGACAGAGCGACAGGGAGAGAGGTAGACAGAGAGAGTAACGGAGTGAAAATGAAAATGAAAATGAGAGGGAGAGAGAGAAAGGAAGAGAGAAGAGAAGTCAGAAGAGAGAGAGAAAGGAGGACGAAGAGACAGAGAGAGAGTGGAAGAAACGAAAGAAAGGAGGCAAAAAAGAGAGAGGAGAAAGAGGGAGAGAAAACAAATGTTGGCAAAACTATTGCGTACGTTTATGACGACTTTACACATTGCTAATTCGCCTCTCCCTGGCCAAGCGCAGCAAAAAGTCCGAAAAAGAAGCAACGGCCGAGACGGATGTGCGGGCCCGGAGGTTCCTGTCCACATTCCTGGGCTGCCTAATGTGTCCTTCCTGCGACAAGGGAGCGATTTCCATGCCCCTTCGTCCCTCACCCTTTCCCCTTCCCCTTTCGCCCGTGAACCTTTGTCCACGACTCCCCCTACCTCCTACCCCCATACCCCCTATACTCATGGTAGTGAAGTCCTTGTTTTGGGGATTTGTTTTGCTGTTCTTCCCAATATGCATCTTTCTGCCGTCGGCCTCCCAATTTGGTCTTCGTTTCTAGGTCCTTTCCCCCCTCCCTCTCCTCCACTCTACTCTTCCTCACCCTTCCTCATTCGTTCTTCGTTTGCGTGACTTCTTCTGTCTCCTCCTCTCTCCCCTCTCTCTTTCTTCCTCTCTTTGTATTTCCATTCTCTCCCTTCCCATTCGCCTTCTTTCAAGCCAGTCATCGACTCTTGCCGACATCAGATAAAAAAGCTAATTGCTTCACACCAAAGGATGTCATGTCGATTATATCAATTACCCATTTTAATTAGGTCGGCAATACTTATCGAAGTAAAACTCACTCCTCCACCTCTCCAGCACGTTCCTGTCTCCTCCTAATAGGATTTCGAAGGATACAACAAATATCCTACTCCAAAGTCCTGATATCGTCCTGTAACCGAACCCATAAATCTCCGGAACCAAAAAAGGACGGCGAGAACCGTCCAAGGCGGAAACAATATAGCCTGCTCCCCTTTCACTTCACCCTAGATGAAAATAAAAATAAAACAGAGTAATAAAAAATGTGGAAGAGCGAATAGGGTCCATCACATGGGAGCCGCAGCTGGTCGATGTCACGGCTGAGCAAGCAAGCACCGCACTCCGGCCGGCGGAAACTTCGGGTCTTAACTGTTCATCTCCAAGAAGACTGGAGTCCCCGCTCTCCACTCCCTCCCCTTTTCCTACAGCTTCCCAATCTGATGCTAGCCTTTCTCTACAAGTATATTAATTGAGATGTAAGACGGGGCTAGAAAATTACGAGGTTTCGCCTTGCGAAGCCACGCATACCTCCCTCCCTCCCTTCTTCCCCCCTCCATCTCTCTCTATCTCTCTCTCTCTTGCACCTTTTGACTGAAGTCATGATGTCTGACGCCTGATCTGGGATGCATGATTACTCTATCTATATTTTTTTGTCTTACGAAACTTACCTGAAGTCAAGTAATTACAGATGACTGGAAATAATTCCAGCCTTATAAATTAATTCCAACCTTGTGATAAATACAACTGAGACCATAACAGTAGACTAAATTACCCCCAAACACACACACACACACACACACACACACACATACACATACACACACACACACACACACACACACACACACACACACACACACACACACACACACACACACACACACACACACACACACACACACACACACACAAAAAAAAAAAAAAAAAAAAAAAAAAAAAAAATTAAGGATCTGCACCGCACAAGTACAGCTTCAGACGGCGGACGCGTTTCAACGCCCGGACCCTAACCCGACCCATATAAATGCCTAATCCTGCAATCCTGGGAAATAATCCTCTCTTATCCTTCCCTCCTTCCTCGCTGCTTAGATAGGAGGGGAGAAGGAAGGTAGCGGGGGGGGGGGCAGGAGGGAGGCGGAAAGGAAGGGAGGGAGGAGGAAAAAGAAGGGAGAAGGAAAGGGATGGAGGGAAGAGGAAAGGAAGAGAGGGAGGAGGAAAAGAAGGGCGGGAGGAAGATGAAGAGAGAGAAAGAAGAGATAAAGAGGGCAAATTTTAGAGGGAGAGGGGGGAGGGGGAGGGAAAGAGAGATGGAAAGGCGGGGGAGAGGGAGAGAGAAAGGGAAAGAGGTAGAGAGGGGGAGAGAGGGGGAGAGAGGGAGAGAGGGGGAGAGAGGGAGAGAGAGGGAGAGGGAGAGAGGGAGAGAGAGAGAGAGAGAGAGAGAGAGAGAGAGAGAGAGAGAGAGAGAGAGAGAGAGAGAGAGAGAGAGAGAGAGAGAGAGAGAGAGAGGGAGGGAGGGAGGGAGGGAGGGAGGGAGGGAGGGAGGGAGGGAAGGAGGGAAGGAGGGAAGGAGAGAGACAGAGAGACAGAGAGACAGAGAGACAGACAGACAGAGAGAGAGAGAGAGAGAGAGAGAGAGATGGAGAAAAAAGGAGAAAGAAGGAGAAAGGAAAGAGAGGGAGAAAGAAGGAGAGAGAGAGGTAGAGATAGGGAGTAAGAAGGAGTGAGAGGGAGTGTGAGGAAGTGAGAGGGAGGAAGAGAATGGGAGGGAGAGGGGAAGGGAGAGGGGAAAGGAGAGGGTTTGGAAAGGAAGAGGGAAAGATACAGGAATGAGAGGGTGAGGAAAAGGGAGAGGAAGAAAGTGACAGAGTCAGAGAGTAAAGGAGAAGAAGAGAGAGAGAGAGTCAGATAAAAAAGAGGTGAAAGGGAAGGAAGAAAAAAAGTAAAGGATTGGAGGATTGAAGGATGAAAGTTACAAATAAAAAGGGTATTTAGACACAAACAAGGTGGAATACATAAGAAATAAGAGATGAAAAAAAAGAAAAATAATGACAAGCGTGCGAGGAGACATGATGAGAAAGGAGACGGCTTCCGCGCCATGGAAAGCCTGGAACGATAGACCTTCTTCCTAGGGGAATGTCTGGATGCTGAAGGCGCCAACACCCCCCCCCCCCAACTCCGTTCCCCGCTGCCGCCACAGATACACGAGCCAGCAACTTCCTGTGCGCTCTGGCAGATCCCAGGGGAGAAGGGGGCAGGGGAGCAAGTGGGGAGGCATGAGAGAAAGGGGAGAAAAATGGGGTGCTTTCTCTCTCTCTCTCTCTCTCTCTCTCTCTCTCTCTCTCTCTCTCTCTCTCTCTCTCTCTCTCTCTCTCTCTCTCTCTCTCTCTCTCTCTCTCAAAAAGATTCTCGTGCAGCCCCTTCTAAGTTACAATAGAAAAACACAGAAAAAGAAACATAGAAATGAAAAACATTTATCCGTCGGTCCTTCAGTCAGCCCTCGTTCAGCCGCAGAAGTAGACTTTAAGGTAGCCTTGCTTTAGCTGGTCGGGTCTGCGAGCGGGCGCGGGCGTGGCGATGGCGAGCTCGCGTGGCTGCCGTCGTATTTTCCCCCGTGGTCTCCCCAATCGCCATGTTGGCCCCCAATGCACCCTCACTTCCCCAACTGGTCTCTTTCCCTCCTTGGCGCCACGTGTATGTATGCTGGTCGGCTCTCCAGCTTCCTCCCTCAACTTCCCCTCCCCCCTCCCCCCCTCCCCTTCCCTCCGCCACTTTCCCGCGTGTCCCGGGCGCTTTGCCCGCCCCTCACCCCCACCCCCTCCGTGCGGTTCTCAGATCACCTTTAAACCCCCGAGTACAAACTGGCACCCTCCCCTCTCTCCCTCCTCTCCCTTTCCCTCGCAGCCGTCTCCAAAATATAAGGGGTCTTTAACATCAAACCCGGGGTCTTAATTACGTCTGCCGAAGCTTCCCCGACGATATTACAATGGGGCCAACGAACAAACATACTTCCGCGGCGCCTGAGGGAAAAGGAAGGACAACACTGCATGCCGAGATCGTTATGAACTCAGAGAGGAAAAAAGGAGGAATGCTGAAAAAAAGAAAACTTCTAATGCTACCGTCGACCGGGGGGTGGGGGTGCAGAAACATGAGATCGTTACATAGTTCATTATTGTAGATATTTGCTGGGTTGCTGGTCGGTGTCGAGCCCTTTGGGGGGGAAGTTACAAGGAAAAGACCCCCGACTCGTTCCCCATCTTTGCGTCATTAGCGGTCATCGCTCTTGTTTAATCCTTCACTCACTCACTCCCACGCTATCTGATTCACAGTCATCCGTTATCTGGCTCTCCACATACTTCACCGATTCACCTTCTCTTATCCTCCAAATCTATGGACTTCCATCGTTTACATGCTTTTTCTGTCTCTGTATCTCCGACTAACTTATTCACTCTCAAACTCCCGTTTACATGCACATTCACTAGATTTCTCGTCTCTTTCCTTACCTCTCTGTCTCTTGATTCTCATCACACACACACACACACACACACACACACACACACACACACACACACACACACACACACACATATATATATATATAAATATATCAACCTCAAACTTCGCCGATTCCAAAGTATCTCTCACACATAATGATTCATTTATACTGTACAATACATCGTTCCTTCCTTGCTCTTCTTCTCTTCGTCCGCCTTTCTCTCCCTATCTTACTCTAAAACTCTCACTTTTACTCGCTCCGCCTAACCTTCAGCATCAACCACAAGTAACCTTCCCAGGTCTTTGCGAACAAGATTTGCCTAACTGTCTCATTGTTTCTCTCATATCATGGTTCAAATTCACTTTAACCTTCCCATATTGCTATCGCAACAATATCTGAAATCGTAGTTACATACATAAAGCAGATTTTAAGGCAATGTTTAATGACAAGACTGGCGCTTTCGACTTCAAGAAACGCTAGTCTGCATTTATTCACAGAAAGGAAACAGACAAATAAGTGTTTGAACAAGAAATGCTGCGCAAGGTTGTGCGTGCATGTGCGTGTGCTAGTCATCAGGGAAAATCTGAGGATTGCGTCTGGGTTTTAATCGGTTCTTTACGACACCAAAGAATATCGCATTAACCTTATGAGGAACCTCACCAAGAATAGCTGCGTCACGCCCGTATCAAGGCTCCTCATCTCTTATTATCATTCTTTTCCTCTTCCTTCCTCACTCTCTCATAGATACGCATGCACGTAAAGATGTAATTTCTTAAACTCCTGTAATACCATACGTATTTTATTCTCTTTCTCTTAGGTTACCTTTCCCCCTCCAAATCGTTTTTCTCTTAACTTCTCTTCCATTTCCCCCCTTGTCTGTCTACCTGTCTGTCTATCTCTGTCTCTCTGCCTGTCAGCCTCTGCCTGCCTGCCTATTTCTGTTTGTTTCTTTCTATCTGTCTGCATCTGTTTTCTTTCTATCTCTCACTCTCTCTCCCCGTTCGTTTCTTTATTATACATTTCCTTCTCCTCCACCCCTTGCTCCTTCTTTCCCTCTCCGTAACTCGTGTTCCTTTCTTTCTCAGACAATAGACATTCTCAGGTCTTTTCGCTCCCGAGGTCATTCATCAACCACGTGTTTCGACAAGATGTTGACACTTGCAAAAGAAAAATAACTCCATAATGTTCACTCTTTCCCTTGTATATTCTGCACTCCTCACTCTTGTACACACACTTTTTAGTCACTATTCATATTCATACAGTCCTTCCTTTATATTTTCACTAACATTTCTTCGTGCAATATTTCCCATTTTCCCTTTAGTAACAAATGTTCTAAGTACTGAACTCCAATCCTCATCTACCCTTCCCTCTGCCCTCCACATCGGACTAACTCACTTATCTTTATCGTAATTTCTCTATCCCCAAATACTTATTTCCGTTTCTTTTCTTATCCATGAATCTTTTCCATGTGTTTACTTTTATTACACTTTTTTCTTTTATTTTCAATAATCACATTACACTTTAAGTTTTGTCACTCCACTTTCGCTCAATTTCCTTTCTTTCTTTCAAATCAGTTTCATTACTTTTATCTTTTTTTCACTTCATTCAAACTTTTCTATCACTTTTCTACCTCTTTATTCAATATGTGTTCAATACTCCATTAGAATTCATATTTCTACAAATATTCATGCAAACAGTCATACACGAATAAAAACGCTGTGTTTCTGAAGTGTTGAACAATAGATTTACTATACAAAATGAATAGTAAATTGATAAAATACATATGAATATGAACAACTTTGTGCTGAGGCCTCCCGAAACAAAAACAAAAAAAGAAAACTAATCGTAACCAAATCTGGCTTTTTCGCTTACTCTCGAGGTGTTAAATTTCCCTCACGTGTAGCAATTACTGATGGTTTTAACTGAAAAGAATTCTAAAATTATATTGTTTTTTTTTCATAGAGACCGTATGATTTTTTTGGCTTTAGCGTGAAAATGATCGGTGATAGTGGTCTACATCACGCTATGCAATCGAATCTATGGAGTATCATGACTAAATTCAAATAAACTTCGCTCTACAATACACTGATGGCATCATGTATGGTTCGTAAATTTTCGACACTTTTAGTGATTTCATAAATTCCCGACAATGGCTATTTCCCAAATTTCCTAAACTTTCGATAATTTCTAAAACTGCATAAACTTTTGACAGTATCAAATTGTTCAAACATTTATGGTCAAATACGTAAAAAAAAGGCTTGATTAATATTTTTTTACATCCATAAGACTAATAGCTTCCATAAAAATAAAAAGTAAAAAAAAAATATACCAGTATAACAAATAACAAATAAATATAAATA
>BOPN01002371.1:108347-113347 GCA_017312705.2 Penaeus japonicus | reverse complement strand
CTATCTATCTATCTCTCATTCTACCACCTCTACCTTTCCTTTTTCTCTCTTCCCCCTATATTCCACCCAGTGTTCTTCTTTCGCGCCATGTGTTTTATCCTCAGCCGCCTCCCTGGCTCACGCTCTTATGTTTTTATAATAATAATTATCATTATTATATTTATTATTATTATTACTATTATTATTATTCCTTCTCCTCCTCCTCTAGAGACATGCCTTCATACTTTCCCTCAGATCCTTTCCTAACAAGATCAAATTCCATCAAATCGCAACAACACGTAACTTAAGACACAAATCTGAAATAATTCAATGAACAAATAAAACGAATAAACAGCCAGGC
The DNA here is from genome assembly GCA_017312705.2 of Penaeus japonicus. NCBI lineage: Eukaryota > Metazoa > Arthropoda > Malacostraca > Decapoda > Penaeidae > Penaeus > Penaeus japonicus. The sequence goes on along the minus strand of BOPN01002371.1, from coordinate 113,007 downwards.
TATTTGGCTGGCAGACGAACCCCATCCTGGCGTCGAAGGAGAGCGCCGCCGCTACGCCGCCCACCTGGTCTCACTTTGCATACGCCTAATCACCCGTGACGCGAACAATCCGATTCCGCCACTCTGAACCGCGCTCCAGGCCCTTCACGAGGTGACGCTCGCATACTATGCAATTGATCTTCCTCTTCTCCTATCCCTGCTTCCGTTTCTGATTTCTTATTTTTCTTCTACCCTCTCTCCCTCCCTCTGTGTATGGCTGTATATCTGTGGATCAGGCCGTCTGCACGAATGTCCATCTATCTGTCTATTGATCTATCTGTTTGTCATTCTGTCTCCGTCCCTATAATCCATTTTACGTCAGTCTTCCTTCTTTCTTTGATATTACCTCCTTTTCTCGATTTATTTTCCTTCAATATTAGGTAATTTGTTTTAGACATAAAATGACTCGCTGTCCTATAAAGATCGACCATACAAACTTAAAGAAACGTAATGTTAAAACGAAAGGTAAATATTAGTTAGTTTGATAAACGTTTCAATCACTAAGAGGGAGAAAAAAGTTTCAAAAACATCTGTTGATAATCTTCTCTCGTCTCATTTTTCTTCTTCTTTTTACGATACAATCCTATTTTTCTTTGACTCTTAAGAAACGTTCGAAACATGATCTGAACAGGATCAAATAACATCACATCCTGATAATATCCATTTCCCATTGATAAAGTAATCTAAAACTCGACAGCCTGACCGACGCACCAATCTGCGTGCATGTCCCGGCCTGATGAAAATGTCGCCACGGCATTTTTTCTTCTTTTTTAAGAATCATACGACAATCAGTTGTTTTTCTCTTTATGGCTTGCAGGTCCAAACGTCAATATTGAAACGTTTTTGCACTGGAGTATGTAGTCTCCTTAAAGCTTGGCTGATAATAACATTTTAAAATAATCAATTGTAACGATGAAATAGACTTTCTGATACGCAAACATATATTCAAAGAGTATGACCAACAAAATGAAATAAACAGCACAAGATAGAGAGACAGTGATAGGCAGACAAAACATGCAGTTGGGTATCAAAACGGGCTCACTTGCGTACCCTTCCCCTATTTTCTATGGTGCTAGCAAGACTGTAACAGATAGACGGGGTACAAGAGCGGTAGCGTAGAAGGGGGGAGGGGGTCGCCACAACGTGAAATAGGAGGACCGGGGCGTGCGTGCAAGAGCGGGGGTCGTAGACTGTCGTGCGCCCCAACAATGACGACCGACACGCTACAGCCAAGCTTTATGACACACACACGCACACACACATGCACATACTTCTGTATATACACATACGCACACGCGTTTGGTGACCCAGTTAGCGTTCCCAGACACTGCCCTCGCCAACCATAACGATCACCTTGATACCCCTTGCTCTACTGGCACTCCCTTACCCCCCTCTGCCTCACCACTCCTCTACTCTTCCTCTCCTCTTCTCCCACTCTTCCCTCCCTCCCTCCCCCTCCTCCCGACCTACTCCTACTCCTCCTCCTCTCTCCCCTGCTCCTCCCTCCTCCCTCTCCTCCTCATGCTCCGCCAAAACACGCATTGAAAATCCCGTCGCCACTGCGTCACAACGTTCCTGCGACGTTAATCTACACCAAACGCTTAAAAAGGGCCTTCGCTTCGTAAATGCGTGACTGCGCTATGAATCAGCGATGAGGTGGATTTCGGGTGCCAGGCGTATCCTCAGAGGCGACACTTGGAGTACGGAAAGCAAGAGTTGTGTCATAATAATAACGGGGGTGATTCCATTTCCTATGAAGGCTTACAGCAGATGTCCTGACGTCCAGAGCCTTACGCATTACATAGGCGACAACATCAGGTGATAAAAGATAGGCCTACGAGAAAAGGTACCCTCGGGATGGGATGATATCCATATAAATCTATTTCGAGCTGCGTGTGAGCGGAACCTAAGAGAAGTGAGAAGTGAGATAAGTGGATATGTCAATAAATGGATCAGAAGGTTGCGAGACAGACTGATTGACGGGTTACATTACAGACAGATACGAAAGTAATAAAAAGGTATATAAGCACAGAGACAGTCACAATTACAGATAAACTGAAGAAATAGACTTATAATTGTATTCAGCGTGTATATGGATAGGAAGGCAAATACATATTGACAAATCGAGAAACGAAACGAAAGGAAGGAAGGGTAAATGTAAAGAGAGAAGGAAGCCAGACAGGCATGATTGAAAGAAAGAAAGAAGGAAGAATGCGAGAGGGGGGTAAATATAATCAAGCAGATAACACTCACAACTCAATCACAACTAAAATCGATGCCCCACAAACAGAAAGGAGAAAAAAAAAACTAAAGAACTGGGCCAATGGTTACTCAATTTCCCAAAGCCTCGTGGCAATGCGGGTCAGAGCCTTGTTAAGTAAAGGGGTAATTTTCCGAACCTCGTGTAATATCACCCTGGCAGGCAGCCCCTTTCGTCCCTTTCCTTTAGACTATTTTTTGGTAGTAGGTCAAATGAGCTTGTAGCGCTGCGTGTTCACTCCTCGGACCTTTGACACAGCGGTATATGGGTGAATAGTTAATGGAATAGTAGTAGGAGAAGGGTGGATGGTGGAGGGGTGGATTGGTGGATTGGTGGAGGGGTGGAGGAGGAGGTGCTGGTGGTGGTTGGTGGTGGTGGAGATGGAGAAAAAGGAAGGAGGAGGAAAAAAAAGGAAAAGGAAAAGGAGGAGGAGAGGCAGCAGCAGCAGGAAGAAGAAGGAGGAGGAGCACGGTAGAAGGAGAGAAAGCGAGAAGGAAATGAGGTGGAAAAAGAGAGGAGCAGACAACGGACAAGAAAGATAAAAGCAAGGTAGGCGGATTGCGAGGAAGGCGGGGAAGGAAGACAAACAGATACAGATTTCTCAAATAAACAAACGCGCAACAGGCATGTAGATAAATAGCAAAGCAAACAATTGCGCACGAGTTAAAAGGTAGAAAGCGGTAGTTGAACTGCGCCATAGGAACAGGATATATGTAGATGGCTTGGTTGTTAGCGGGTTAGATAAGATACTATGTACATTCACGTTCAAGGTCAGGTAAACAGATTAGCTTCACGTGCGAAAGAACGAAAGATTTTCCTATAGATATGTCGTCATGCTTAAGGAGAAGCGAAGGAAAAAAAAATGAAAAAGACAAAAATAAACTTTGAAAGAGAAATGGAAAATACTGTTTTGAACAAAAATATCGGTGAAGAAAACACACGTGATAAGTGAGAACTCCAAGGAAAGAAAGTTCACAGAGTAACCGACAGAGGGACATACAAAGGCAAACAAAAGCCACACACAGACATATGTAAAGATGCTGGATACCACAAGCTGACAGATTGAGCCTGGAATAGAGGGCACTGGCAGAGGGGGGGGGGCAAACAGGAAGAGACAGACAGCAGGTCAGTGCACGTGCACCGCCGCACACGCACGGGAGGGGAAGACGCAAGGCAAAGAATGATCCTCCCATGCAACACCACCACCGGCACCAGCACTCGTAGGAGACGTGCGCTGGTGACTCACCCTCATAACCCTCGTTTATCACCACTAATTACGTCGCCCGATATTCTCTCTCTCTCTCTCTCTCTCTCTCTCTCTCTCTCTCTCTCTCTCTCTCTCTCTCTCTCTCTCTCTCTCTCTCTCTCTCTCTCTCTCTCTCTCTCACTAACTAATTGAGTAAAACACAAAACAATATGGATCATATATATAAGTCACTACATCTATTTGTGCTTACGCAGGCGAATTGATTATTTCTCCCTTCCTTTCTCCCAACTGAATTCCTTCCATCTATAAAGAGGACATAAAGTCAGTGCATCCTGGTTGACTGTACAGCACCTAGTCTCCCCAGCCGTGTTCGCAAAGAAAAAACACTCGAATACAATTATTTTTCTTCGCATCACGCGCAAGGGGGAAAAATAAAGAACAAACGCACACTGTATGCAGTTACCGTGACAAGTCATTTTCTTTCGATATTCCATCAAAGCAAGATGACTATCTCCGGCCCAAGAAAGTACAAAAATTAAACGCATCCATGCCACGCCCACGTCGTGCCACGTGATGTGACATCGCCGCATCAACTCACCTTCCCCTTACGCACACTATATATTCATCTATTCGCCAACTTTAAGACCCAGCCAAGTTTCCGCGATGCAACAATCAATCTCGGCATCTTCCTCGAGTCAAGAGGGCGAAGAGCAACGGCGTCCCCCCCCCTCCCGATCCATCCACCCACCCACCCATCCACCCACCCACCCCGGTGGAAAGCCAACTACCAACAATCCTCACCAAGCCCTTCAACCCCCACGTGTCATTCATTCCCCGCGATGAACCATCAATCTGGCTCTGTTCTCTTCCGGATTCTTCTTCATCTTCACTCCCTTCTTTATCCCTATCATCCTATCCCCTCACGTTCTTCTTTTTTTCCTGATCCTCTTGCGAAATGCAAACTCACGAAATACGAGCTGATCTTGAATTAATCATATGGGTATACACAGGTAAAGCAGATACAGTATTTACTTGTAAAAGATAGCCTTACGCGAAGAGAATACATCTCTCAACGTGACAGGTTCTTCAATTACGCGCAGAGCAACATCACCAAACAAATAAATTATGTCATGAAACACGCATCTTAAGTACAA
>BOPN01002371.1:100847-103347 GCA_017312705.2 Penaeus japonicus | reverse complement strand
ATATGCATTTACTCAGCGATATTTTGGCTCTTTCGCGATTTTTTAACAAAAATAATAATAATGATTTTAATAATCAAGATGAAAGTTGGTCGTATTGTTGTTATCAATAACATGAAATACCATTATAATCATTATTATTTCATAATCATAATCATTATTGTCATTATTGACATTGTTATAATTGTTATTATTATTATTGTTATGATTATTACCGTTATCATTATAATTATTATCATTGTTACTACTACTGCTACTATCATTCTTACTGTTACCATTATTATCATAATCATAATCATAGTTATCACGCTAATCATTATTATCCTCCTCCCCTCCTTCTCCTCTCCATCATCTTTATATCGTTAAGATTATCATGATTATTCTCACTACGATACTAACAGTGATGGCGATCATATTATCTATTAATTTCATTGTTATTAGTACCATCATAATCATTATCATTACTATTGATATTGTTATTATTGTTATTATCATTATGATCATTATTACTAGTAGTAGTATTACTACAACGACTGCTAATATTACTATTATTATAATGATCATATAACTAATGGAATTGATAATAATTATGCAAAAATATTATATATTTCACTGCTATCATTGTCATTGTAATTTTCATCTTCATTATCATTATTACTATTAATGTCGCTATTGTTATCAGTGTTGCTATTATTACTATCATTATTCATTTCATTGCTAAATTTTTATCCTTATTTTGACTATTATCATCATCGGTATGGTGAAAAGGACAATTATTTGATGATCATTGCAATAATGATATTGAAAATTATGCCGATTTTAAAAACAAATATGATAATCATGATAGTACTGATAATCACAATAATGATATAATTGAGAGAAATAAGAATAAGTAACACATTAACTATAGTATCTTTACAGACAAAAATAAATTAATTCTCATATAAAGTAATTACATTAAAAACCCTATATCCATGTGACACAGCGTGAACAATGTTATTAAACTTCATCTAAATAATCATATGATAAAGCTTTCTTTAAGAAAGGGGAACCAGAAAGGAAATGTCTCTTCGAAGAAGTCATCTAACAAATATACAGTCTGTAATGATATTCCGTTTGGGTAATGATTATCTAATTAGTTGGCTGGTCAACAGGGGCTACCTCCCAGCTACCCCCTTCACCTTTTGGTTCATTAAACTGTAATCCTACAACTCAAATCGCCACTGTATCCGTAAGCTGCTCGGATCATTAAAAAAAGAATAATTTAGTAGAATCATGCGTTATAGAGAAATAATGAATTCTCACAATTTCAAAATAGTGATCAAATCAAAGTAAATGTTTTATTCAAATTTCGGTATTCACACATGACCCCAGTCCCTTCAAAACCACTCACCCTTTGCCCCCCTCAAATATTACATTTTCTGGAACCGCCAGTGCCCGTAAGTAATAGGGAGGTGTAACCTTTAGCAGAGAAAACGCGACATCATTTTTAAAAGTAAGACAACGAGGCAATTACTTCAGAAATCACAATGAAACGTCGTCATTGATGTCGCAGACCATTATCATAAGTGAATCCATGTCAACTTTCACTTCTAATGACGCACTTTTCACACTTCGTGTACTTCCTCCTCATACATTCAGTGCCTCTTGGCCCCTTTACCTCTGGCTCATTATTCATTTTTTGTGTCACTTCACTTTGGGTGGAACTTGCATTGTCTAAAATATTTATGCACATAATAATCAATGCATGAGATAGCCTGTGTATATATTTTAACAATGTTCCATTTTGCTTTTAAAAAATCTGTAGCAAGGCATGTAATAAAAAAAAATAGCTATCAAAAACTGAAGTGAGCTGATTAAACAACGTAGAATACAACTGATTTCATAAGTGGTATTTCCTCCGGTTATGGCCCTCGCTTCCTTTACGTTCCTGCAATCATTTGATTTACATTTTATGGTCTTGTAAGAGTTAAGTGAAGGATGTGGTTGTAGAATTATTATTCTTATAAAACATATCATACTAATATATAAATTACTTTATAATATGTTACCATACACATCTTTCATGAAGATTGAAAGGCATATTTGAAATACGAGGACGAAATATACTAATACACGTTATGCTACACATCCTACATCCTTCACAATGAAAAGATAGCACCTACGATATATAAAAAGTAGAGCAAACCACATACATATTTAGAACCGCCAGGAAACAATTGGAATCCTTCAACAATAAGGGTCTTGCACATAAGAATCTATAACGCACGACCATAACACCTTTAACATACCACACTCTTGCTTTTGTCAGTAATAAGTGGACTTCGTATCACGAGTCCTAACGAAATTCAGACTCAAAATGGCGATTATTTCATATTAATGTATATGGCAACGTAGCTTTAATAACAGTGATAAAATCATTAGCAGGGATATTTCAATACAACTGCTGGTTATGATACTGTTGTTAACAACAAATAATTTGTCGTTTAGAACAAGATAAATG